>VMDR010003718.1:0-68476 GCA_007922815.1 Macrotus californicus
ATGTGTCTCTAAAAGCAAGGACATTTTCCTACATATCCTAATACTGTTCTCACACTTTATTATTAACAATTCTTCCTTGATACTCTAATCCTTAGGCTATATTTAAAATTCCCCATTATTCCAGAAAAGAATCTTTTTATTATTTGTTTGATCAAAATTGAAACAGTTTCACACATTGCATTTGGTCCTTAAGTCTCTTAAATCTCTTGATCTTTAAACCAGTGTCCAGGAGAACCTGTGCAGCGGAGGAAATGTCCCAGGTGCCACTGTCCAGTATTATAGCCAATAGTCACCTGTGGCCATGAAGCACTTGAAATGTCCCTAGAGCCATTGAGGAACAGAATTTTAACTTTGTTTCACTTAAATGGCTTTAATTAAATAGCCACATGTCCTTCCTTTCTTCTTGGAAACCAACCATTTCCCCAAGGTGCACTGACCATTCTGTGTATGTAGAGACAGAAATCAGAGTGCTGAGTGTGCCCATTTATTACTAGGTTGCCATTGAGAAGCAGTAAATTTTAATAAATTGGAGCTCTCCATAGATCCCCTAATACATGAACTATAATCCCTAAATAGAAGCTATTGTTAGCCATTATGTACACATAATGTTATGTTTGTTTTTTAAAATGATTTATGCATCATTTTTTTCCAAAAGTAATTTGTGCTGGCTGCATAATCTTATTATGACTTGAATTTCTTGTTTTCTTTTTAAGGTGCTTTAACTTTAATTGTAAAAGCAGGCAGGGATTCATAACATAAATGTTCTGAGACCTTTTTGATATTTATGTCTTTTGTGTACTCAGAATGTATGAGATTTGCAGGTTGGGCAGTCATTGTTCCATGTTATGTAGGGGTAGGATGGAGTCCAGAAGCTCAGAAATGATCACAAGTGAGGACAAAAACGTTCAGCCGAGAAACCTTGCACCTTCAAAAGTTACCCTGAGCACTGGCTGGGTGGCTCGGTTGGTTGGAGAGTTGTCCAGGGCAACAGCAGGTGGTGGGTTTGATTCCTGGTCAGGGCATGTACCTAGGTTGCAGGTTCAATCCTGGTTGTTGGCATGTACAGGAGGCAAATGATCGATGTTTCCTTCTCACACTGATGTTTCTCTCTCTTTCTTCCTGCATTTCTCTCTCTAAAAGTCAATAGAAACATATCCTCGGTGTGGATTAAAAAAAAACATTACCCTGAGAGAGCCCCAGGCACACGCGCATGAGCTCCCTTCTCAGCAAGGGGAAAAGAAGTGCCTAATTTTCTCAGTATGCTTTCAATTTGCTTTACATTTTGAAATAAATACTTTTACCACCAAATACTTTTTAAGGATGACATTTTCATTAGTAGATCTGAAACTACTTAAGTTATAAGCCTTCTGAACTTCTGTATTTTTCTCTTAAATTATAATTTCCTTTTATTCCTATTTAAAACCCAAGTGCAAAAGATGTGTTCATATGCTTTCTACTCACTCACTTTCCTCTTTTTGGTAACCACAGAGTGACAGCCTTAAATTTTAATTTCCTGACTTGGCTTGCTATGGCCTTGCTTGTTTAAAAAGTAAGCTGAAGTAAATTTCTCAAGCCATTATTATTTAAACACATTTGCTCGGCATCAGTGAATTTTAAAATATTATTGCAAGCAACTGAAACTCATTTTTCAGTTCCATGTGTTTTGGATTGCTCCTATTTTAGAGGAATTACTTATGATTGTTTTTTTTTTAAATAGGGCAAACCTTTTTGCATGATCAGTGTTGCTGAGGAGTGTAATAAATTAGCATGCAGGCAGCAAGAACCTGGGTTCTGGTCTAGACACCACCATTTTCTAATTGCACGTCTTTCATTCACTAACCTCTTCAGACCAAAAAGCTCTTGTCTGTGGGTTGGGACCATAGTCTATCCTTCACTCATCATCCAAGGCTTCTGTACAGTCCAAATGGACACAATGATGCTTTCAAAATGCAGCCTGCTTGCCAGTGTACATTGGTGGTGTCTGTTATTGGGCCAAGGCCATGTGCAGCCTTGTTCTTGAAACACAGGCAAGGAGGCCTCAGCAACGGCCATCTCCTTGCGCTGTGGTGTCTTATTTCCTCTAGCACACACTTTCTCATTCCCTGTTCCACTCTTGCAGAACTGTGTCAGTGGGTCACCAAAAGAGATAGCTGATTCAACTGATTCCCGAAATAAAGGTAGTCATATCTTTGGTGTTACGGAGATGAAACAACTGATTTAGTGGGTTTTCTCTATTTTTCTGCTACTTGTGTTGGCATGTCAACAGATATGGAAACAGTCTCGTGTGACACAGGGCCTTCCAGGCAGTTTTAAGTACAGTGTGCTCTTGTTCAACTGCCTCCCCCCAACCCGGGATACGTATACATGCATTTAGTTCTCTCTTTGGGTCACTTTTTTCCACTCGTCCTGGCAAGAATTTACATAGCTGTCAGTAGTATATCAGCAACCTGCTTTTAATATGTTATAAATTATTCAAGTCTGGTGGGTGGGGGGAGGTAGAAGAGGGTAAAGAGGAGGTAAATGGTGATGGAAGGAGACTTGACTTTGGTGGTGAGCACACAATACAATATATAGATGATGAATTCTAGAGTTGTAAACTTGAAACCTACATCATTTTATTAACCAATGTTACCCTAATAAGATTCAATAAAAATTTTAAAAAATAAATTACTTAAGCAAATTTACTGGGCATAGTTTTGGGGTTGACCCGAGAAAGACTACATGAATGGAAGGTATGCCAGGCTCTCTGCTTCACTGTGCCCTGCCCTGGATATGTGTGGCCTTTGGGTTTGGTTCGGTAAACACTGCGATGTTGAACCCACCTCTGACCAGCAAAGACAGACTTGCTTTAGACTTGCAAAGACAGATTTGACCCTTGTCTTAACCTTAATAGTCTCGAACGAATAGGTGACTGAGGAAAGAACTATTGTCCCAAACATCTGTGACGCCTTAAGCTATGTGGAACAGACTGTTGGACAGTCTATAAACATGTAAGGGAAGAGACCCCTAGAGATATCTGGGACACAAACTCCAAATTTCGGCAAAGTCCCTGCCTGCTAACAATTGTTAGCTTAGGCTTGGATGGGAAGTAGAGGTACCGATGGATTGGGCAACTTCCTATCACTACCTGGACCTCTGTCCCCTAACTTTAGGGCTGTTTTCTGTGGTCCACGGGACGTTTAATGGCTTTGTGCCTGTGTGCATAGGGTAGCATTTACGCATGAGAAAGCGTGGTGAACAGTAACCTTGCCTTAGTGACAGTTCATGTCACGTTCATCCCTGACATTCAAGGTGCAAGTGAAGGTTTCTGTATTAGCTCTTACAACTAACCCATTGTTCAAAGATGCCCCTCTGGGGAGGAATTCTGACGTTTAGAATTTTAGTCCTAAGTATTTTCTTCAGATGGGTTACATAGAATAATCAGATCATTCTTATTGTTACTCTTTTGGACACTATTCATATCTGCTTGTTAAAAAACAAAACAACACAAGAAAAACATAGTACTATCTCACAAGCTGCTTTGGTGTTACAAAATCATTTTTTGATGATCTATGCAAATGTCTGATTAGGGCTATGAATTGTAGAACGCACACTTTGCCAAGGCTTTTGGTATCAGCAGCTATTGTGTGAACTTGCTGTGTGAATATAGTAACGATAGTTGTTCGGCAGGATGAAAAAACCCATTCATATTCTAAGTGAAAAATAGGAAGATAATCCGACAGAAAACCACCTGCGGACCTGGTCTTGTCTCCTTTTATTTCTTCTGTTTTCTACAAAGGATCTGCGCATTTATTGAAAGTGCTTCAGCAGGATATCCCAGTTAAAGCTTTGACAGTCTATTTACAGTTCACTTCTGCCCAGGGGCAGTTAAAGGCAGATTACAGGATAAGTAAGTGACTCGCAGGCAAGAGCAGGAGGGTGTGCGGTAGGATTATTAATGCTGAAGTGAATCTGGGCAGAGGGACGTGTCTGCAATAGTACCGTGTGTTCGTAATTTCACAAGAATTCACCTGCACAAATCTGGAATTCTTATCAATTCTTTATTGTAAATGAAACTAAATTTTAAAGAGAAGGAATACAGAGGATGCATAAAGATCTACATGACAGTATTAAAAAATATTCTTCCAGCACAAAGACATTTAATCCTTGTTTGTCAAACTATTCTGTCTGTTTGAAAAATTGGCCCGGAGCCCCGCGGCTTCAGGGTCAGGAGAGAGACGGAAGTAGCAGAAGAGCAGGCAGCTGCCATTTGGGCTGTTGGATTTAAGTGCTTCTTTTCTTACCCAAGTACCTGGCCTTGTGCTCTGGCTTTCATGCCAAAGCATGGGTATGTGTCCACTCTGACCAGTTCTATTCATCCATTGTTGTAAGAAGTGCTCGCTGTGTGCTCTCACAGCACAGGAAGGAGGCACCCACATGCTACTCCGCTGGCTTTGTGTTCAGCACAGACTCTCATACACAGTGGCGACTGGGTCCTGGTGTCTGTCTGCACCAGGAGACTCGGGTGTTTCGAGTCATCTCACCCCTCCCAAGCCCCAAGCTTCAGGGCTTATATGCCCCTGAAATGCTCCGCTTTCTGGAATTCGAATATTTCCATCAACTTGATCTATTTCTTGGTAAATTCCATTTGACTTAAGAGAAGCTGCCTGAAAAGCTTTCTCGAAACCCTAATTACAAATACATGGTACCTTCAACCTACTGGTCTTGTCTTAAATATCCAGTCCTGCAGGACGAGCCCACACGAGTGAAGTGGTGAGCTGTGTGGGAGGTCCAACAAGAACGGAAGTCCCATTTCAAGCTGGAAATGTATTGAACTGGTAACACTTGGTATGGGATTCCCCTGAACACATTTTTGGGAATTCTGAATGAACTTAGGTACCATAATGCCAAGAATCAGAACTTGACTTTTACCAAGAGGCATGGTAAAAGCAAACATAACAGTTTCAACATAGTGTTTTGGGATACTTAGTTTACACATTTAAAAAATTAATTCTATATTCATTGAAGCACAGCTAAGCGGAAAAATTCTCGACCAGTGAAAAACAAAAGCCTCCTTCCCTGCTCCTCATTTTTACCTCCACTCTCGCTCTCGTTCCCCTTTCCCCTCCATGTGTTTGCGTGCATTCTTTCAAAATGTGTATTTTTGGTCTTTGTGTGTGTCTTCATGTAATTTTAGATTTACATGTAGGATGTTAGTACATTAAGATGTCTCACTTTGCTGCTTCTTCAGTCATTTGTTTTTTAAGATCCACGTGCTTTGCTCTCTGTGCCCCGTTGACCCTGAGCATCCCTAGCCCTACATGATAGTCACCATTCGCCACAGGGCTGCAGTGACCGCAAACGCAGCTCAAGTTCTGAAAGGACCACATTACGCTTTTTTCAATTCGGGTTTTTTGGTGTCAATTTGGTGTTTCAGTACTGCACTGAAAAATTTTAGCAACAACATGTAAACTATCGACTAAACTAAAATAGGAAGTTTGATGGACAGATACACACCAGAGAAACGTCCCTTATTCAGAACTACTTCATAGGATGCTGTAACCACCCTGGTAATTTTTATTCAGGAAAACATTCAGTGTGACCCAGTGGCAGAAGTCAGGCCCAGCGTCACGTTTGTTCTGTCATGTCTGTGAACCACAGTCCCAGGAAAACACTCCAGCTTGCTATATTGCAGTATAGGTTCCACATTGAGCCTCTGAGCAGAGTAAACATGCAAATGTAGCCGGTGCCCTTGATGTGGGCGGTGAGATGGCCTGGCAGGTCAAGCAGGAGCAGGCAAACCCAGTTTGTGCCCTGTGACAGTTCTCAGGTTAGACACATGACACTGGGAACCGTATGTGACTGAAGTTTTGTTCCAGCCACTCACTGAGGAAACCCCATCTCCATACAAATACCACGTTCATTCAGAATTATCACACCTGTTTGCTAAAAAGTCTGATAACCTCGACAGGCCATCCACATACTCTTCCTACATTCCAAGGCCTTGCTGACCAGACCCCACCGTTCTCCACTGATAAGAAATGGACTGGAAGCAGCATCTTATGCTCACCAGGGCCTGGATTCACATTCTTGCTTCATCACTTCTCAGCCGGTGACCTTGAGGACGTGCCCTAAATTCTCTCTTCCTTTGAAATAGCCCGGTCTTTAAACAGGTGCAATGTGTGATGTGTTTGGTGTGAGAATTAAATGAGGTGACACGTGTAAAACACTTGGAAGCATGGGAAGCACGGAGCCAGCACATGCTAAGTGTTGTCATTTAATCCGCTCTGTTCTTCCTCTCTCCCACCCAGACCCTCCCACAAACAATCACAAATGGCAGCATCCTGGCTCTTTTATGTCATCTCTCTGCCTGGGTTACTCTCCTCTCTCCCCTGTCTGCCTAAATCCTGCTTGCCCTGTCCCTGGAGCAGCGAATTTCCGCCTGTGTGCCGCAGCTGGCACCCTGGTGAGCCACCGGGGTTTTTAAAACATGCAATACCTGACTGTTTAGTCAGGGCACTGACCTTAGATTGTCAAATAAAATAATGATAATGATGATAGTCATCTGTGTCAATGAGTCAAAATTATACCTATTTTTTTGGTCAGATAAGCAAAAAATATAATATTTGGTGTACTGCAGAATTGTAGTAAATTAGATTGTGTGTGCCATGGGATAAAAAAAAGGTTGAAAATCACTGCCCTGGAGCATGGCCCTGGTGTTTCCTGGGTGTCCCTTCACGTCCTCCTCACCGGGGCCTGGCACCTTCCCCACACTCCTGTCCCACTGCCGGGGTCCCTCCACCGGGTTCACGTGTGCTCATCTTGTCTCCCAAAGGGCACTCAAGACAGCAGAGGCCCGTCTGTTGTTGTTCTGTTCCGTGGAAAAGGAAATCTCTGACGTCAATATCGGGAATAGTGGTGCTTCTTAAAAACCATCGATTTAGCCCTGACTGGTGTGGCTCAGTTGGCTGGTCCCGCAAAGCGAAAGGTCGCTGATTTCATTCCTGGCCAGGGCATGTGCCTGGCGTGCAGGTTCAGAGGCAGCCGATCGGATGATCTCGCTCTCTCACATCGATGTTTCTCTCCCTCTCTTTCTCCCTCCCTTCCCCTCTCTCTAAAAAATAGAATATTTTAAAAAGAATGCTGGACCCCGGTTGTCAGGGAGTTCAGATTTTATCTGACAAAGGCTCCCTGGTGTTCACCGCTTGCTCCGGGCAGTCAGAATTCCCTCTGCTGCTCTGCTGGGATTGGGACTCCACGTGCGGGCTAAACCCTGCTCTCTGTCTGACCTTGCCGTTGCCTTGTTTTTCCCTCTTCAGCCTTGTAGCGGAGCCTGGGAAGCTGCATCCTGTGGAAAGATGGAAGATCAGATGACAGCTTCGGGTCAGGCTCGGAAATATGTGAACACCTTCTCCACCCGGACGCTGGTCATGTGAGACGCTCCCGGAGAAGCATTATGGCTTCAGAACACTTCAAGTCTGCTCAGGGTGCACCCGTCCGCTCCACGGGACTGTTCACGGATGGGAGGGGAACCTGCTTTTGTTGTGGTACAACAGTTGAGAGAGGCACCACGTGCAGTTTAGGTGGGTGAAGTCTTATCGGATTTCACCCACCTAAAGGGATTTTTAAAAAAAAAATAACAGTCTTACCTAAATTATTAGGTGATGAATAGTAGTCAGTTCAGGATTTATCGTAGTGAAGATTTTTTAAAACATAAAGCAATTTACCTATATTCCAGAAGATTCAACAGACCCATATTTTTTCATAATGAGGTTTTTGAAATTTTATGCACAAGAAGGTCCTCCAGTATTTCACTTTTCTCAATCACTAAACACAATGCATTACTATAAATGTTGGTTTCGATATTGTGGGGTAACTAATCATGATTATAAATGCTCATTTATGGTTAACAACATTGGAAGTACATTTATTGTACTAAACCGTGTGATGAGTTTTTTGTTAGCTTGCTCTAAAAGTTATCACTGTATGAAATAGTTTTATAAAAAAATTTATATTTTTATTCAGTAATTTAATTTTGTAAATGCCAAATGGAAAATATGTTTTGCTGCTACAGTCTTAGCCTGTAGACGTGCTGCTAGTATGAGGGGCAGTAGAGCTTTGGAAGAGAAAAGAACCTTGGTGTTTGGTAATTGACTGTGCACCTAGTATGTCAGACTTTTTTATTTTTTTATACATACTTTTTTCCTTTTGTAATACATTGGGAAACTTATTTGGGAGATTTCAGCATTTGTTACTGGTTTGTTGTTGTTGTTGTTACTCTTGGTTTATAAGAGCATGTGTTGCACTTCTTTTTTGTGGGGGAGATCTATGTTGGTGGTGTTCTATGTTTTATTTTGAGTTTACCTCCCTCTTCTTTAATTTGGGAGTTCCAATGTGTTGTTCGCCATTCCTCGTGGTTTTCAAGTGCCTGGTTTCAGAACTGCCACACGTAATCCTTGTTTGCGGCTGGTGAAGGGAGTCTTGGGTCTCTTAGAAGTATTTGGTGGATGGTGGCTAGCCCGGACCTGTTGGTATGACAGTGTATTAACGGCCTCAGAATGAAATAAAGCTCTGGCCTTATTTTACTTACTTTCGACGTTTCTCTTACTTGTGATTGCGGATGTTAGTTATACTTTTTAAAAAATGGAGGGGACTCAGACTTCTTTCTTCTGTTCATGTGCACACCATCTGAATATCACATGAAGAAGCCAAGAATCATTACTTTGGAGAAAGAAGAACAGGAATACCAAGTTCAGTAGTTCTAGCAGCATTCGAATTGGGATAGTCCAGGAGAGTTCATTTACAAGGGTACTGATGCCACACACGTGGGCAGGGAATAAGAGGACCACAGGAGGAGTGCATGCCCATGGGTGCAAGCCTGAAGAGCTCTGCCCGGTGCAGGGGGAGTCAGAGAAAGCAAGAGTCCTTGGGAGGAGCCATGACCTTTGGAGACCTTACATGGATAGCCAAGTGTAATCCTTAACTTTTCTTCCCCTATCCCTTCCATCTCTGCCAAGGGTTCTCCTCACTGGCAGAACCAACCAGAAGTTAGAGAGCACCTGAATGTAAGGCAGCAAGCCAGCCTCCTCTGGCAGAGCCAAAGGACATTTATCTGTTGGGGCAAGGACAGAGCATCCCAGCCAAGTCATCCAGTGCAACTCCCTCTTTTACAGATCAACTTCCCCTGGCTTCCATGTCTCAGCTCTGTGTTCTTTTCACTGCACTACGATACCCCTTTCACATGGGCCCTTGTAACTTCCTTCAGTCACTCTTTCTCAGCTCAGACTGGGATTCTCATATACATGACGCACTTGGTGTTCCTGGAGCCAAGAATTTGTCACCCCTCATGACTAGTCTTCAACACTTCAGTATTCTTTGATCATATTTCTCATAGATAACAATACACCATCCCAGTGTTAGGAAGCTCTTTATACTCATGTACTCTTAAAGGGTTTTCCAGGTGCTGACGCTGCCACTTACTAGCGGTTTGAACTTGGACAAGTCACTGACCTCTGTGCCTTTTTGCTTCACTTGTGAAAAGGAATGCACTTCTTAAACAGTGCACCATACAAATGTGTTTGTTATTACATATGCTTTCCATAATTAAGTGATGCAGGTGATGTAGTATATCAAGTGTTCATCTGGCTGATGATGGGCACTCCCGATTGCAGAATCAAACTCAAGGGTCAGATTATCACTGTTAAACTAATGGCAAGAGTCAACTCAGCATTATACAGAACTGAAGTGAATATTTACTTTTCTAACAAGTAGGGAAACCAATAACTAGAAACTAAAAACCTAAACTCATGAGAAGTAGTGTAAATTTAGATTTTATATACAAATACTCACATTCATATAATTCCCATTTCAGAAGCATCTCTAAAACATTTATCCTGGTCATTTTTAAAAAATCTTCCTGCTTTCTGAACAACAACAAAGTAATAAAAAGAAATCTTCCTGCTTTCTGTAGCAGAGATTCTAGTAGTAACATAAAGTAAAACAGTATCACTTACTACTCAAAGAAAGGTTGTCCTTTTGAGTTACTATGTGTTCGACTTGTGTCCACATGTGCAAATCTGGAGGACAGGAGGGACGCTGAGAAGATTCTGAATTATCTCCCAGGCGCCAGTGAGACAGATAATCCAAGATGAGAAATATGTGCAGTGAAGAACTTTTTTGTTTCATTAGAAATGATCTGCTCTTAGAACTGGAAAGGACCTTAGCCACCATAAGGGGCTTCTAATAAGGGGCCCACCACATTGCTTTATTGAAAGAAAATCCAATTTGGAGCCCAGCCAGTCTTGGTTTAAATTCAGACTCTGCTCTTTACTGGCTGTGTGACTTTGTATGACTTTTGCTTAATCTCTCTAAGCTTCTTTTTACTTATATTGGAGATAAAAGTACATCTCAAGCTTGTTGGATATTGTGAAGATTGTGTGAGATACTACATGCATTCTTGCATCTTTGTAAAAAGTCACAGGGACTGTTGATTAGGCAGGTCACTGTAATGACTGATAATCAAAGGAAAAACATGTCTATCGCCCATCAGCATAGAGGCGAATACCACTGAGGCCCATGTCCCTGATTGTGTGTTAAATTTATTCTTTGTGTGAAAACTAACTTTAAATCTGTTATATCTTCTTAAAATATTCATAATCATTCTAACATGCATTTAAATATGTGGAGAATATGGCATATAGATTTTCTTAAACTTGTTGGTTTCTAATTTGCAAAAAATAAAAAACCCTAGTAGATAAAATGTGATGTTCAGGTCAATTACACTGCATCTAACATACAAGTTTTGGTGCTTATTTTTCTCCTTTAACTGCGGCTATTATAAAGCCTTTCTTATTCACCATTTTTAGAGGGTAGCATTGAGTAAAGGAAGTCAGCTAAAATGCAAACCTCTTTTTTTAAATTAAATGTATTGGGGTGGCATTGGTTAATACCATTATATAGGTTTCAAGGGTACAAATCTGTGACACATCATCTGTATATTTCACTGTGTTCGCCACCCAGAGTCAAATCTTCTGTCCCCATGTATTTGACTCCTTTTTCCCTTTACCACTTCCCCCCCACCTCCTTTCCCTCAGGTAACCACCACACCCTTGTCTGTTTTATTTGTTCATTTGGCAAAACTCTTGCCCACAATTTTACATAGTAATTTTGGGAACTGCAGCAAGAGAAAGCTGAACTATAAATCTCAGAGAACTTGTCAATGTTTTGGTATAAATAGGTAAGAATTCTTTTAAGTCAACATTCAATGCAAATGTTCTTGATGCAAATGTGGAAATTGGAGACATTGATATTTGCCTTTTGAAACATTTCTTTTATTCAATCAGTATATGTTCAGGATCCACTGGGTGCTAAGTGCTGTATTTGAAGTTGGGATAGAGCTCAGAACAACATAAATTAAGAAAACTCTTGCCTACTGTGAGCTGATGTTTTGCTGGCAGCTGCAAAGAGTAAGTGGATAATTACAATATGGTCGTAAGAGAGGTAACAGAGGCCAATGAGAGCATCGGGTCTAGACTTGGAGGAGCAGCACAGGTTTCCCACAGACTGAAAGATAAAACCAAGATAAAAGAGGGACAGGAGTTGGAGGGGGCAGCAGGATGAGGGTAGTCTCGAAATTTGCAGAAGGAAAACACCCCAATGCAATGACCTGTCTTATTTCAAATTGCAAATAGGCACTCGGGCAATTCTGCCTGATGATATTGCCTAGTATATTCTTTTCCCATGCTCCAGCAACAAGTTCCACACCCCTTCTTCTCAGACTCTCCACCCAACACCCAGCTGGTAACTTTGAGTCATCCATCCAGGAGAACACAGGAGTATTCACCTTCCCACACCAAAGCCATCCCAGATCTGCACATGTCCTGAAGTCCTTGCCTTCCATCCCATTAGCGTGGATGAGCACCCCCAGCGGCAGTCATTGGCCAGCCCTCCCGATTGGTCTCTACAAAGCCATCCCCTTTTATCCTCCAGGGCTTCGTCCTGTGGATACTATCTCTTTCCCCAATATCATAATGTCTTCCTCCAGAATCATTCTCACCACATCAACAGGGTCCACACCTCCTAGTAGTAAAACATAGTTCCCCTTTAGCCAACATCACCATCACACTGATCCATTCATCTGCTCCTCTTCTCAGCGTGACTGCTCACAGGGTGTCCAAGCCATGGTCTGTGGGCCACATGCAGCACAGGGTGGCTGTGAATGTGGGCCCGGCACAAAATTATAAATTTACCTAAAACATTATGAGATTTTTTTTTCTGATCGCATGTTGCAATGTGTTTAATATATGGCCCAAGATAATTCTGCTTCTTCCACTGTAGCTCAGAGACACCAAAAATTTGGACACCCCTGGAGGGGATCTTCTACGATCCTGGTGGCCATGTTCTCTAATTGCCTCTTCCTGCAGTCCATGCCACATGAACTTTCATCATCCCTGCTCCACCTTGCTTGCTGTGTCCCTGTCACCAATGGCCTCCGTGCTGCCAAATCCTAGGGTCACTTCTTAGGCTCATTTTACTTGGCCCCTCGGCAGCCTTCTACAGAACTGACGCTCCCACTTCCTGGAACCACTTTCAGGGTGCGCTCTCCTGGACTTCCTCCTGGCTGGCTGGTTTCCTCTGTTTGCTGCTTCTCCTGCTCTCAGCCTGGAAGTGACCATTCCCCCTATATCATTTTCCCAAAGGGACTGCATTGCTGCTGTTGCTTTAAATACCATCTCTATCTTCTGGAATTGCAGAGTCCTGTATCCTATTCCAGGTTAACATGCTCCCCACATAAGCATCTTACATTTAGTCTAAGCATCTTACATTTACTCTAAACAAAACAAAATCTGTAATCCCTCAACGCTTCTAGTTTTCTCATTTGCAGTAATTAGCCTTAATTTCTTAATTAATTTTTTCATTCTTCAAGCCAAAAATGTGTCATCTTTGATTTCTCCCTTTACCTCATTATCTCTCTTATACCCAAGTGCTCAGAAATATCTGAATGCTCTGCCTTGAAAATATGTGTGTATTTTAAACATGTCCACTTTTCTTTATTGTCAGTGATGATATTATCAGTAATGACACAGTGTGCGTGAAGTACTCGCTATGCGCTGGGAAGAAGGAGAGAGGGGGAAGGTTCTGGCAATGAGAAGGTGATGGTGCCATCCGAGAGGTCAGAATGAGGAGTAACGGGAAGGGAAGCCCCAGGCAACGGGAAAGGTAAGAGGCTGCAGAGGGAAGCCCAGCAAGTGTTCTCTAAAAAAGGGTAAGCTTTGTCCTGAGAGATATGGGACTTATTAAACAGTTTTAGGCAGGGAAATAAAATGATTAATTTACACCTGATTTATGTGAATAATTTTGTTCAGATCCCTTTTTCATAGACAGCATAAAGTCAGACCTCAGGGTAGCAGGACCAGACGATCGCAGTCTACAACGTATACCCAGTGAGTGGATTTTACACAGCATGTTTCCTACTGCTTCTTAATAACACATTGCGTACCGCTCACGAGTTTTCACGTGTTTTGCGCACCATCTGTCAAGGACCGCTCACGAGTTTTCTCGTTTTTCACGCGCCATCTGTTATGGACCTTAGATGTCAACACACTGTCTTGTCCACATCGAATGAAGCAATCTCATTGGTGGAAACCGTGCAGATCAATCTACGAAAAACTGTATAATTGCATGAACCCATAAAGTATTGCAGTTACATTGTATTTTGGTCATTCGAATAGTCTTTGTCTTCAAGTTCCTGGTGCTTTTAGAAATGCCCCCTCTCAGAAAAAGGAAGGAAACCAACGAAACTGGTACACTTCCAGAAGTATTTAACGATAATTTATCAGATATTCCTAGTGAGATCGAAGATGCAGATGACTGTTTTGATGATTCCAGAGACAATCTGTAGTTATGATGATTTAAATAACGTGCAGTTTGCCCAAAAACGTGCAGTCCCTGACTTATGTCTTAGAGATTTCTATGCGGTATGCAATGTGTTACCTTCAAAAGAATGTGCTCTAAGTCCAGATCATCTTACTGAAAAAAATCCTTTGATCTGAAGTATACAAGAGATTTTTCACACTTTATAGTATATAATTCAGTATAGAAAGAATTGTTTGCATTAAACACTTTTCTCCTTCAAGAGCAGCACATTTCAACCAATAACCAATAATTTATATAAAACCTCGGTTGTTGTTTTCAAACACCAAATCTCCCATTGAATTTTTAAAATATGGTACAATCTTTGATTTGCCTGATATTTTGTCCAATAGTGAATCCATCCAATATTTGTTCTTAAAGGTATCATTTGCTTAGTTTTATATTTATTTTATTTACACTCTCTAATCTAGAACATATTTTCTTATCCAATGGTTTTCAGACTTTTTGGGTATCAGAAGCAAACTGGGGACTTGTTTAAAATGTAGATTCTTGATCTCACCCTCAGGGCTTCTAATTCATGAGTCATTTGTAGGTCTAGGAATGTTTTTTTTTTTTTTTTTAAGATTTTATTTATTTCTATAGAGAGAGGGGAAGGGAAGGAGAAAGAGAAGGAAAGAAACATCAATGTGTAGTTGCCTCTCATGCACCCCAACCAGGGACCTGGCCCACAACCCAGGCACATGCCCTGACTGGAAATTGAACAGTGACCCTTTGGTTTGCAGACCAGTGCTCAATCCTGAGCCACACCAGCCAGCAAAGAGTGCTTTAACAAGGTTCCAGGTGATTCTCATGTAAGTGGTCTGAGTGGAGCACACTAAAAACCCTGACTTTTATTCTCCTAACCTTTTATTCTCCCAACCCTGTGCTTTCCTTCTAGAACTACCCATAGCTTTCAATTTCTGTGGATTCTATAATTCGTATTATAATGCCCACTGTTCTATAGAATGTTAGGAAAATGTTAAGCCTATAACTATAAATAGAGTTTCCTAACTCCAGAGAATCACTATGTTACAGATATTAACGTAGGCTAACCTTGGCCTTCAGATCCATCTTTTTCTTGATTTGTACAGTATGTAAGTAATATAATTTTACACCCAATATGTCTCTTTAACAATATGGTTTTACTGCACATGATCAATCAAAAGGGAATTTATATCTCAAGAAGCTTAGCACACAAACAAAACCAAACCAAAACAATGTTTTCATCCAGAAGTCCCTGCTTCTGAACCAGGCTCTAATCAACTTGCAGAAAAACTGTTGTTCCACTCGCTGTACACCTCAGTGCTTTGGCACTGCTATTTAAATGGGGGAACTATTTAATTCTGTAAATTCCATATACAATTACAAAGCATATGGAAGTCCTGAGATCAAAAACAAAATTCAAAGTAGCTCAGAGATATTTGAATACTTAGACTTGTGAGGTTTTCCTGCTGGAAAATATCCTCTGAAATATATTCATAAGTTAATAAATCATCCTTAGCCTGCTTTGTGGTAGACGTTCAGGACAGAACTATTTGTTTTCATTCAGTCACTTTTCTAAAGAATGTAAATCCACCCACCTATTCTTTAATGGTCCCAAATATCGAGCAATGGAAATATCTTCTGCCTTTCCTTCCTTGGCCAGTGTCTAAGTCACTGCAAGCAGTGACCAAATGGGCAGACTGAGGACACTACAAAGATGGCCACTGCGTGTGGTAGTAGATACTTGGCTTTATTCAGGTCATCCCCAATCAGTGTTTCTCCCTTACTTCAAATTGGCCAAAATGAAAAGATGTTAGAAATGTATTCTGGTCAAATACAGTGCATTGAAGACCTGAATTAATGCCACTCCATCAGGAAGCTCTATCAATTGACCATGAATGGCGGGGGGAAGGGGAGGCATAAATATATAAATCAAAGAGAATAAAAATAACAGGTAAGAGATTATTTGACAAGAACCTAACTCACTTATTCAACAGATATTTATTGAGCACTTCCCATGCAAGGTAAAATTCAAAACTATACATAATTTGATACATATAATTTTCAAATTAGTGGTAGAACAATATGGTCTTGGATACCCCCAAAGCACTAAGAAAATGGCCTGCTTCAGGTATGTTTTAACATTTCTGACATCAGGCTGTATCTTTAACATAGCCTGATTTTTCTTTCTTTGAAAATTGTTGGCCCTGGCTGGGTAGCTCAGTTGGTTAGAGTGTCATCCCAATACACCAAGGTTGTGGGTTTGATCTCTGGTCAGGGCACATACCAGAAGCAACCAATGAAGGCAGAAATAAGAGTAACAATAAATCAATGTTTCTCTCTCTTTCTCCCCCCTTTCCTCCCTCTCTCTAAAATCAATAAAGAAAATGTTTAAAAGTTGTTATTAAATCCACAGAGCCTTGTAATCGATGATACCATAAAATAAAGGAAGAGCTTGGAATTTATAAGCTTAGAAAGTACTCCTAGTTCTTTATTAGTAATAAAACCAACAAGCGTTCAGCCCACCACAAACTTTGTCTACTTTCCCCAGTCACAGCAAAGCCACATAATTACTTACGGCTCATGGATATGTACATATCTAAACCATTTCAGAGTGGGAAGCCCCTTTTTTCTCCAGTGCCTGACCTAATGCTCCACATGTGGTAGGTGCTCAAACAATATTTGGAAAATCCATGAAAGAATGTGAGTTTGCAGCTCTCCACAGTCTCACCTCCGCCTATCCACGTGACTATGGCCAATCTCTCCATTCCTCCGGGTTGTGTTTGCTCAGCTATAAAATGAGCTTGGATAAGCTCAACTATAGACTCCTTTCAGCTCTCACCATCTGTGAGTGAACAAAGTCATTAAGATGTGGCAAATGGGAAACTAGGGTGATTTTAAAGGATTTATTTGACATGTGTCTTGCTCATAAAGGTAAAGCTTCTCATAATTGTTAAAAGCTGAATTATGCCCGCCTCCCCAAACTCATGTGTTGAAGTTCTAACCTCGAGCATCTCAGGATGTGACTATATTTGGAAATAGGGCCTTGAAAGGGGTAATTAAGTTAAAATGAGGCCATGCAGGTGGGCCCTAATCCAACATGACTGATGTCTTATAAGAAGGGTTTAAGACATAGACCCACAGAGAGAGACAATGTGAAGACACAAGAAGAAGACAGCCATCTGAAAGTCAAGGAGAAGGGTCTTAGACAAAACTAACCCTTCTAATACCTGCACCTCAGACTACCAGCCTTCAGAACTGTGAGAAAATAAATTTCTGTTGTTTAAACCACTCAGTCTGTGGTACTTTGTTATGGTAGCCCTAGCAATTTGCTAAACGCCAATTCCATAAGAAAGGAAGAGCAGTTTCCACACTTTGGGGCTCCTTCCATCCCTGTCCCCCAGCCTCACAATCGATGCTTACGTGGGAGCCCTTCTCTTCCAAGGAGCTCAACAATACTCTATTGTATCACTTGAAAGCTACTCAACATATGGAAGCCCTCTGTGTCTCATAGCTACTTCATAGAACTTTACCTAACTTGACTAGCCAGCTGTTTCATCATGCAAAAGTCTTAGGCAACTTACATCTATTCTCTAGCATTCTCATGGAAAGTCCATACCATCAAACTGGGGTTGGAAAACTACGGACTTTGGCCAAATCAGGCCCACTGCCTCTTTTAGTAAATATGGTTGTATCGGAACACAGCCACACCCTTTTACTGACACCTTGTCAATGGCTGGTTTTCCACAATGATGACAGGGCTGAGTAGTTACAAGAAAGACCATGTGGCCTACAAAGTCTAAAATATATATTATGAGGTCCTTTGCAGAAAAAGTTTGTGACTCCAGCCCTGAAGAGACAGTAATCAAAAATCACAATAGCAGCTCTATTATTAGTAGTGAAGACCATGAATTCTGCTCTAGTTAAACAGACTGAGTTTGTGATTTCTCCATTTCCTCGGCCCTTTTGTTGGTTACATGCTGTGACTGTTTTGTTTGGGAGTTGAGAACATCTATTAGGTTAAGCCATATTTAATTGCCAACATTCGACAAGTTTTGACCTATAACTATGGCAACTTTATGTGACCCAACCTAATACTTTGGTCCCCTTCAGTGTGCTCAGTTTCAATCCCATTTTTCCTTTGTAGTCTCCCCACTACCTCAGTGGTTCTCAATCTTGACTACCTATTAGGTGGCAACATACCAGGTGAGGTTGATGCTGCTGGTTCAGGATTCGCACTTTGAGAAACACTGTGCTGTTACCATCTTCCATGGGCACAGTGCCTAGTTCATAATGAGTCTTTCATGAATGTGTGTGGAACATATAAATGGGAGAATTGGGACAGAAGGTAAAGCTGATGATTCCTCCATGCTAGGCACTAAGGCTATAGCAGTGAACAGGACAAACAGGCCCTGGTTTCATGGAGCTTATGCTCTAGGGAGAAATACGAAACTCTGAGGGTGAATATCAATACTGTAAAAGGGAAGCAAGGAACACTATAGCAGCACATAGAAATCCCCTACTGTAATGGCTCCCAGTCCTCTGAGAAACCCCTTTTAAATTCCATGTTGTTGAGTTCTAAGATTGCCACTAGATCAGCTGGAACTCAGGAACAGGACACTCACTTGGGAAAATGGATAAATAGGTCAAGATAGGAGAGAGAGAGAGAGATTAGTGTATGAGTAAGAGAGATGGTTATAGATAAAAAGAAGAGCAAAAAGTGTTTGACCAGGAGTCAGATCTAGGTTCCTACTTCTGTCTTATTACCACTGTATTAATTAGCTGGGGTTGCCATGACAAAATACCGCAGACTGAATGGCTTAACAGCAATTTATATTCTCACACTCTTGAGGCTGAAAGTATGTGATCAGCATGGTCAGGTTCTGGTGAAGTTTCTCTTCCTGGCTTACAGATGGCCACACACTTATCACTGTGTCGTCACATGGCATTTCTGTGTTGTGTGCATGTGCAGAGAACAAGAGATTTGTCTTCCTTTACCTCTTCTTATAAGGTCACCAATCTTATCAGATTAGGACCTCACCCTTATGACCTTATTTAACCTTAATTACCTCCTAAAAAACCTTATCTCCAAATACAGTCACCTCGAGGGTTAGGGCTTCAACATACAAATTTCAAGGGGATACAATTCAGTCCATAGCAACTACTGACTATAAACATAGCCTATTAATCAACTATGATATTATATTGTCTCTAATACATCCAGGATCCTAATGCTTCCTAGGAAGAAAGACATGAAAGTGTGAGCAAAGATTATATAGCTTATCCCTCTGCCCCTCTCACACAGATACAGAGAGCACCTTAGAATACAGGAAGGTCTCCCATTTTCAGTTCTTTGAGCTGCTTAAGACTGCAAAGACACAAGCAGACTTGGGTCTTGTGGAGAACTGAGGGTGTCTGGGATATCATGGCAACTGTGATGGTCCAATCACCCCAGGAGTCTTCCATTCCCACAGTTCAGTGGCTATTTCCTCCTGTCCACGGTGGTTCTACAGACCTTCCTACCACAAGGGCCCCTTGCAAACCCCCATCCACCTCTCTCACACTGGTCTTAGCCTCATATTACCTCCTTAGCCAGTTAGGATGATATGATTGTTCTCATCCTGAGCTAAGTTTCTGGATCTTTTCTACAAACTATTATCCAAGATCCTTATTTTTCAAGCCAAGGTCCAAGTAATCTTGTCTATCAGGAAATTCATAAATAATGTACTACATTAATAACAGACTTAGGTGAAGTGGAATTTTCCCATACTCTTCATACTGCAAGAGAATTGCTTAAATTCCTCCAAAATTTTCTCTTTCTATTCCTCTGATGCCCCCTCTGAGTGCTCTCTGGTAAGTAGTGACATTCTACAAACATCTGTTCATCCCCAAACAGAGTGGCTGTGGTTTTAGCGGAGGGGTTGGGGGGAGGAGTCATGGGGCTTCACTCACTGGAGAACCCCCATCGGCCAGAGTCCAGCAGCCATCGGACATCCCCCAGCCGAGTTACAAAAACCGTGAGCACACATCGCAATTTGTGGACCTCCCAAACCCATAAGTTTCAAATCCTTTGATCCAAGACTTGTATTAAGTGAGTGGAATAAGACATGAAATGGCACGTCCCAGGGACAGAAAATCAGTGATCAAGCTACGTGGTGGGCATTATGGTCTTAAACCAGTAGTGGAGTGTTTCCAGGACCCACCATCCCCATCCGCCATGGCACATATTGATCGCTTTTCCTTCTGACATCTAGCTGTATCACTCGTCTGGAGGTTCTTTGCCTCTTCTTTCCATCAGTGACTTTACCTTTCATCTGGGTTCAGGGCCCTTTGGCAGAGTCACAAGGTGCTCTCCTGCCTTTCCACATCCATGACTCCATGGCTTCCTGTATGTCTTCTTTTATTTATGTCACTATTGAGAGGGAAGTCCCAGAAGGAGAGACAGAGAAGGAGTGAGAGAGAAGAGAGAAAAGGGAAGAAAGCCCCCAAAATATGACTCAGAATTAGATCTGCAGTAAAAGGAACATTCTCTGGGCCAGTGGGCAAGAGTTGCATTCTCGCCAACCCTTCCTATCAGCAGGCAGGCGGCGCATGCATTCAGACCGTGCATGTCATTTTGAAACTGACTGCAGTTGGCGCTTCAATTGGCATCCTTCCTTCAATGTTGACTTTCAGATCATGAGTGGTTTTGTATGCAGACCCAGGTGCCAAGGTGAAGTGATAAAACTTTGCTCACAAAGCAATATTCTTGACAGTGGTTTGTCCTGGGCTACTGAATGGGCTGACTAAAGGTGAATACAGAAGAATTGGTGGATGCGTAGGAATAGGTAGATGGGCAGGTGATGGGACAGAGCAAGTATTGTAAAATATGAATTATAAAATCTAGCAGTGAGTATATAAGTATTTGCTTTAAAATTACTTCAACATTTCTGGGTGTTACAATAGTCACGAGATGTGGGCGGGGAGATGAACACAGTGTGAGCAGTGAGGTTAGTGGTAGACTATAAACACTTGAAAGCTGAGCATGAGGATAAGACTGTAAAAGTTTTGTATTTTTTTAACTAAATGTCTTGTTATAGTTCCTTATTTTCCTACTCAGTATTTCCCAAATCAAAGACACTAATTTCACGCAAAAGGAGACGTGATTAACATTTTGAAGGTCTGCAATGAAACATCCTGTCGAATTTCAAACCACCAATCATCTATCAGCATGTGGAGAAAGCACGGGCTTTGGCGTCAGTGAAGAGAACGTGCTGTGCCTCCTCTGAGTCACTCAGCTCTCCGCGCCTTGGTTTTCTCATGTGTAAGCTGGGCAGGGGAGGAATCGGACCCACATTTTGAAGTTACAAAGTTTAAATGCTCTGTGAAGAATAAAGTACCGTATATGTATTATAAAGAGAATAAAACAACTTTTCTTTGTTATCCAGATGTTTCAGACAAGCTCCCTCCCCAGCCCCCACAACCCCCAAACGTAGCCACTGCTATGTGAAAAGCATCACTGGACCTTTTGAAAGCCCCTGAAACTCATCATACATTCAATGTTTTTTTCACTCTTAGGAGAAAATAAAAAGATAGAAATAAAATGTTGTGACTTTTAACTGTACTTCTTAAGTAAATGATACACAATTTGTGTGTACCTATCACAGAAAGATAACTTGCCCGTTATTGAAACAAATGAAATACGTCACGCTGGCAAAGTCCCTGTGAGGAATCTTTGTCCCCATCGCTAATATTGCTACCACAGAACAGAGTGGGATTTGCCCTTTAACCTGCATCCGAGGAGAAATGGAATGGTGGCAGTGTGACAAGGCAGTCCCAAACTTGGAGGGCTGAAATAGCGGCCGTGAGTTATTTCCTGGGAGCCCCATTCCTGCGACTCTCAGCCAGGTTTCCTCAAGCACCCGGAATCCAGCTGGACCTCCAGCACGGGTGCAGGGGTGCTGCTGGGCTTGTTCACCTTGTGGCTCTGTAGGCTCCGGAGGAGCAGGCGGGTGGGCACAGTCTCTAGAGACCAGGGCTCAGTCACTTCCTTTGTCTTCTATTGGTCAACGAAAGCCACAAGGTCAGCCAAAAGTCACAGGGAGGGAGAACAGACTCCAATTCTTGATGGGAAGAGCTACAGAGTCACCATGAGAGGGGAACTGATAATTATAGCCACATTTGCAAACAGTCTATCAAAGCAATCATCACATCACTCATTTTCACCTGGGAAGATGCTACTAAAAAGGATCAGCGCATCTTCCTCTTTAAAGCAGATACGCAGCTGGGGACCAATTTGTCCATCAGAAGGTAAGAGGCCTAAAACAAAGATACTTTATGGAAAACCAATGTGACGGTACCTGCATATTTTATAATAATACTTGGGACAGATAATATAGCAACAGATAATCTGTTGGCTATCTCTGAGTGTTTTAATGCCATGAAATTGATGTCCTGATATCATGGTTGATTTTTAAACAATAACAATTAGGTGTAACTCAGAAAACAGTTACTCCTGAATTAGACATGAAAGTACCTTTTCCAGTTTTCCAGCACATTGGCACACATGGTAGAGCAGGAGTTCCGGCAGCATCTTGATAAATGGCTTTCCTTTGGTTGAGGTCATGAAAGGCCTGGGCTGCCTGGTCTCCACGGCAATCACCTCGTGAGCTGCATTCGCATGCAGTCTTCTGGATTCCTTAGCTGGAAATAATCTTTCTCCCCTCTGACTTCACAAAGCATTTTGTTCTTCTCTCTCTTTTGACACAAAATTCTCCATTATCTTTACGTACGTAGCTCATCTTCCCCACAAGATTTTTATGTCAGAACTTTTTTGCAGTTGTCTTTGTATCTGCCATAGCATTTTGCAAAGTGCCTCCTAGATATTGGAGCACAGCAGGGCTACTACGCATCTGCACTGGACATTCATGGTGAGTGTCCATTCTGACTGCTCGGTAGCCGTGCTGCACCATCAGTAAATACACACACACACACACACACACAGACACACACACACACACACACAATGACAGTGACGACGCAAATCAATCAATTCATAAAGAATCGGTGGACATTGAATCCATCATTATAGGGGCCTATAGACTACAAAAGGCCCTCTTGTTGTAACATAACTAGACCTTACATAAATCTCAATAAATATACTTTAAAAATAATTTTTAGTCTAACAGGAAAGCAGGATAAATCTCTAAGCTCCCAACCCCCCAATTCAAAGAAGACAGAATAAGATGATAAAGCACAGAGACAAAATCTAAATGATAAGCAGCAAGTAACTCCAAAAGCTGAAGTTGCCCCAGGAGAAAATACTCACACCAGCTCTGGAATATGGAGCTTCCTTGTTAACAAAAGACCCTCCAAAGGGACTAAAGTTCTTCTCAGTGGGTTCCTGGGGCAGGCAGAATTCTAAAGATTCCCACTCCCCCCAAGGTTTCTGTACCCGGGTTACTCAGTCAGATGCTAATCTTGGGGCTGCTATAGAAGGATTTTCACATGTAAGTTCCAAGTCAGCGGATCTTAATAGAGAGTCTCTTGGTGGGCTTGACCAGACAGGTTAGCCTTTAAAAGCTGAGAATTTTCCCCAGAAAGCAGCAGAAGTGGAAGTCAGAGAGATTCAAAGTGTGCAGGGGACTCTCATTGTTGGCTTTAAAGATGTAGGGGGGCCTCATACCAGACCATGGAGAATTCTCTAGAAGCTGAGTTGTCCCCACCCCTCAGCCAGTAAGCAAATGAGGACCTTAGTTCTAACCAACCACAAGGGACTGAATTCTGCCAACAGCCTGGACGAGCTTGGAGAACCTCCAGAAAATAATTCAGTCCGACCAGCCCCTTGACTTCAGCCTGTGGGGCGCTGAGCAGAGAACCCAGCCAGGCCCCACTGGACGGCCGGCCACATAACTGTGATCTCATAACAAATGGGTGTTGTTTGAAGTTGCTAAGTTTGCGGTAATTTGTCATTCGGCAGCATATGACTGTGTAGTTAAAAGGTGTGAAGTTTAAAGAGGAGAGGGAATGTGAGCAATCTGTTCTCGAGAACTGCTTATAAGGAAAACTGTCATCAGATGACACGGAGTTTCAGCTAAGGCCCAGGGATGGAGGCAGCAGTCAAGTTGAGCATGTGCCTGTCAAAATGAGATGATGCAATTAACAGAAAGATGCCGCCAATGCAAGATCAAATGCGGGGGGTCTGGCTTTCTCTTCTTTTTCTTTTGTAAAATCAAGGGAGATATGTAAGTTTATTTTTTATAAAGACAGCTTTTCGTAAAGCAGAAGATAACAGAGGGAAGTAAATCTTCCCAGGTCCCCAGAAGTTCCCCAGAGGGACACAGAGCTCCAGCCGTAGACTGCACTGCCATCCTAGAATGTGGATTTGGCCAGGCATGAAGATCTTTGTCGTCTCCTGGCTCGTCTCCTCCCTGACACTGTGGAAACCCTGCTTTCCTGCAGCTGATCAGGGGCCAGGCAAACCAATCCCAGCACGTTCTCACATGTCTGCTGTGACATGGAGGGATGTAAAGGCAAAAATCCCAAGAGCACCCTAGGCAAGCCCAGCTGCCAGCTGGCCCGAGGTCCACACCCACAGGGCTTCCTTCATGACAGAGAGGAGCATCAGTGGGCTACAGAAGAGTCTGAAGTACATCTGAGCAGAGGTCTGAGACTAAAAGAAGAAATGTGGGTCCTATACATGGTGCTGCCACTGTGGACCTCAAGGTACGGGACCACTTCATCCTTCTGATATAGTATACTGTGTGTAGCCCTGGCTGAGTAGCTCAGCTGGTTAGAGCATCATCTTGATACACTAAGGTTGTAGGTTCAATCCCTGGCCAGGGTACATATAAGAAACAACCAATGAATGCATCAATGAGTAGAACAACAAAGCAGTATTTCTCTCTCTTCCTCTTTCTCTCTCTCTCTCTCTCTCTCTCTCTTTCTGTCTCTCTCTAAAATCAATCAATAAATATTAAAAAAATATACTGTGTGTAAGGTGGAGATAAGGCTGCTGTGGGGTGCAGAGCAGGGAGAAGACAGCAGCCCTCCTAACTCTCCTGAGGGAAGTGTTTTTGTGTTTGTGTGTTTTTCGTTTAGAGACACCAGACAACTGGCAGAAGGGCATAAACCAGGTGGGTGAATTGAGGAGCATAAATCAGGATTCTCTGGATCTTGTACCAGCGTGAACATCGTTTTCCTGCTCAAAGAGGATCTGCAGGCACCGAGGTATGGCTCAGTTTGAGACGGTAGTTCAATGACACCCTGTCTCCGTGTTCTGCCTGCTTGTTTCCCTGAACTTTCAGTTCATGTGAACATCTACACATCTTTGAGTACAAACTCTGTTTGGCACATATATTTTTTTTACTTTCATATTTATTATCTTGATCATTTATGATTTCTATATTGGTAATTGTGCTTGCTTGGGGAAAAATCTAAAACAAAAGTCCTAGTTACTGTTTTTCTCAAAAGTGTTTAAGAGATTACCCAGGGAGGCAAGCACTATTATGAAAAAGGTAAAAGCCAAACTGTTGATGCTTAATCTTCATACAATCAGACGTGCCTAGAGGCTTCTCACATAGGTGGGGCTGAACCATAGAAGATCCGTGCATGTCCACCCCAGAACCTACATGCAAAGTGTGGAGTAACTGTGCTGTTTCCCTTAGAGAGCATCTACAGCATTTGAGAGCGCTTCAGTCTCCATGATATTGTTTGGGATCTTCATGGATGTGAATGACAGGAACCCAGTTGAACTACCTGAATCACATCTTCTATCTCAACCACACCTTGGAGGGGTCCTGAGATGCCTGATGGGCAGATGGAAGCCAGACTGAGACACCTCAGGGCTGTCTCTGCTGCTTTCTGTGGGTAAGCTCCTTCTCTCCAACCACCAGCAGCGGCAGATGCACCCTGACAAGTTCGCTACCTCCCAGATCCAGGTGTGAAAATCTCAGGCAGAGACATTGATCCAGCTGGAGTCAAGGCTGGCTTAGGTCAGGCTCCCTAGGCGCAGACCCCAGTGAAGGAAGAGACTGCGTGTTCAAGTCATTCAGAATGAAAGTGATTTCAGGAGAAAGGGAACAGGGGAGCTGGGCTGGAAGGGGAAAGAAACCAAATCAGGGTGCTATTTCAGGCAGTTTCCAGGTTCAGCCTAATCCTGTGGGGAGCTCTGGAGTACAAATGGATCTCAGAGTTTGTCTGGACACGAGGCAGGTTTGAGGCATTTTCAAACTTCCACACCAGCTAGTCCTTGGCTACAGGCCACCAGAAAAGCATACATTCCTGATGATGCTCTGACGCTCTGCACTTGCTTGCAGGGGTGTGAAAGCCAAGCCTCTCCAGTAGCCTGGGACAGGCTTCAGAAGAGAGTCACAGGTGTGAGCTCTTGGATGCAAAACACATCGAAGCTAGGACACAGGCACCCAAAATAGGTACCTGTGGAGACTGGTGCAGAGAACCAGGAGTGGTTGTGACACATGGCTTTTCGGGGGTCCAGGACTGTGGTCAGGGCCTTGGGATTCTGTGTATCTTCAATAAACTCAGAGACTTTCCTCTTGAGTAGTCGCCATGGCCAAGGATATAAGGTTTCATAAATGATGGCTGCTACCATTTAGATCTCATGGTTAGAGGCAGGGGAAGGAGAAGTTCCTCCGGAGGAATGTAATACAGATAAAATATAATTATCTGCAATATCCACTCCCCAAAGGTTAAGAACAGTAAAACATTTTCAACCAGAATTCTGCAGATAACTTAGAAAGTTCAAAGAATCTTGGGATGCAACATTCTGTTCTATCTGATGCTTGTTCCTTTAAATAATATTTACTCATGGAGATGCTATTTATATTTTTAAAAAAGGGTTTCTAATGGAGAGAAAAAGCTCTGGAGAAATTGAGAAAACATGCATAAATCAAGTATTTGAACTCATAGGAATGTTTTAGTCAAGACAGATTTATGGGGAACTGAGCTGGCATATTAGTCTCTGTTGTTCTAGATTTCAGGAAATAGAATATACCTGTTGTTGAAAGCATTTATTGCCTTGTAAAACAATGTTTACAGTTAAGAGGGTATATGTCTTTCCGATTTTAAAAAAATTTTGAAGTTGGAAAACAGTTAAAAGTAAATATTATGACTTACAGTTGGTTCCAAAAAAGTATACATTTCAAAACAAAATATTGCAGAATATCACAGAGTAAATGTTTCTTTAGCTTATTCAAAAATCTGTAATGAAGCCACTGAGATCAAAGATTCGTTGACAATTTGTGCAAGCTTCCTGCAGAGCACACTCAGCACTGTGGGAGTCTAACAGATGCTTGGATGTCCCCGAGACAGGCTTCACAGGGCTTTGAAAGCTTCTTTCTCATTCACAAAACTCACGGCCAGCCCGAGGAGACACTGCTAACACAGAGGGAAATTCAATGGGGTTGCAGAAAAGGACCAAGAGGAAGAACCAGAAGTTTAGTTATGAACCAATAATCACGTGAAGTCTGTTTTCTGATGTATTCTTGATCTCCAGGGTTCTAGGTTTCTTAGTACCCTTTCTACCTTTCAAGGCTAACTGACTCCCCTGGGACCTGATTCTGGACATTTTTCTCAAACATGGATCTGGAATCCTCTTCTTGGCTATAATTTGTGTTGTCCTTTTAGTTCCTGTCTGCTTCAGGCTGTTCTGAGCAATAACTCATGAACTCCATTCTGGCTCTGCACAACCCTGACTAAAATATCCTACTCACCTTATCTCAAGTAGTATAAGAAAGAATCTCTCAGGTTTAAAGAAATACCACCAAACCCCAACATGATATCTTTAAATCTGATAATACGATATTAAATTTCATTTCAAAGAAGGACTAGGATAAAATATCAAAGAGTATCCTAGAAAAAAAACAAAGAAGGGGAGCCAGCACTACCCTCTATGAGCAACAATAAGTACATGTTTATAGCCGGGTGGGATAGTTTCACCAGCAATAAGAACTTAACACATCATAAGGGAGGCCTCATAAACTGACCAGGAAAGAGATCGATGGTGGTTAATGGTTACTGATTAGGCAGAAAATCCATTTATACCTGTATCACACATTATAGAATACAATAAAAACCTTAATATTTTAATTTGTAAAAAAAGAGTTGAATATTTATCAAATAATAACAAATAATAAAAACTGGATGATTTTATTAACCTTAGAAGTAAAAGACTGAATCACAAAATTAGCAGTCAATAGATTTAGCTAGAGACGTTAAAAGCCTTCACATCTCTAAAAAAGTCTTTTTTAACCAACATAAAAAGCATACAAAAGGCTGTGAAAAAAGGTATACAGCAAATATGATAAATACAGCAAATTCTTTCATACAAATTGGTAAGAAAACTGAGCAAAATCCCAGTAAACAAATGAATGATTTGAACTAGAGAAAGCATAATTAACAAACAAAAAGACTTAAAATTATGAACTTCCTTAAAAATAAAAAAGTATACATTAAAACATTTTTAATCCCATTTCTGGAAATGTGGTATAAAAAGCCAAAATCAATAAGCAGCAGCAGGATTTATGACAGGGAGAAAGGAAGGTAGGAAGTTAAGAAGCTGGAAGGAAGAAAGGAAGAAAACAATAGGGCATTAATTAAATTATGGTGCAATGCAGCCATTTGAAATACTATGTAAACTACAATAAGCCAGTAACCACTTAATATTTAATAACAGTAAAAGAAAGCAGGGCACGTCCTTCACACAGATTGAATTAGCTACCATGCAAACATCGAGCTTGAATACTATCAGCATGAGAAGAGAATGTTCAAAGGTGAAGTAGCTGGGATTTACTCCTCTGTGTTCCAAGTGTTCTTTCCTGTCCCTTTACGTCCCCAACAATAGTAATACAGAACTAGCATCGCTGAGCAGAAAGCTGATGCACTCACCAACTCTTCTAGGCCGGAAGGTGAGAATAGTTTTTAATGGACCGTGGAAGTTTCTGGAACAAGGATAAAAAAGGGAAAAAAAATCGAGAGAAAATGAACACTTTACTTATTTTTTGGAAGCCAAGAGAGGCCTACGAGCATCCACTTTCCACATACACACGAGAGAAGATCATGTAGGTAAATAGTTATTCGCGTTTCCATGAAAACTTCAAAAAAGCGCCTGATAAAATCTTCTGGATAGGGATTGAGGTCTGAGGCACTTTGTTGTATTGATCATCACCATCAAAGAAACTATTTATTAGTCGCTCTGTTGCACGCGCTGCTCCACTGTCCTTTATCTGATAACAGTGCAACCCACCCTCATCACAGAAGACACCTTTTCTAAGAAAATGGGAAGATCTGGCCTTTGGACAGGTTCTTCCCTGTCTCAACCACCGCACCCTCGTCTGAGCCCTTGGGTTCCCGTGTGGTCAGAGAGGAGGGCGCAGAGGTTGTCTGCCCCGCTGCCGGTTTGTCCCGCTGCTCTCTGGGGACAGGCTTTCCTTTTCAGTGATTAATAGCAACCTGGTGGATTTTTTCTATTGTTCGATTGTCATACCTAGGCTTTCCATTGCTGTCAGCCTGGCAGCCAAAGAAAACAACACAAAACAAAACAAGAAAACCCTCTATCCACCCCAGAAACCGCTGCACTGGCTCAGGATCAGTGGGCACAGCGCTGCTGAACCGACAGCTTTAGGCGAAAGGGATGTCAGACTCACAGCCCTGCCTGCTTTTTGCCTCAACTGTGAAAAGCTACAGGTGCCTGTTTCCTTTTAACACCTCAGCCCAAGACTACAACATAAGACAAAGATTTCTATTTCCTGCCTTCCACTCCCATAGTTGCAAAACTGTCCTTTTTGACAGGTTATTAAAATCTTTAAAGTTATGATGTGGGTTGTGTTTTGGGTTGGGTGTTTTTTTTTTGGTTTTTTTTTTTGAGCACTCACATTGATGATTTTAGAACATTTTGAAAAGCAAAGTACGATTTAGCTTTCTGAGGACGCCATTCAGTTACATAGCTCTGGCCCTGGTCTCCCAGAATCCACTGGGCCCTGACAGGAAGATTCTAGAAAGGAGCCTTGGAGGAAGAGGTGGCTGCTAGCAAAGTATTACTGCGATAGGAGTTTTATGTAAATAACTAACTGTAGGCCCTGAAAATGCTTCTAGTGTGGTTCTGGCTGACAGACCAGTTGCCGTCCTGTACTGTATAACTGGTATGATGTGGCTCTCGGTGAAGAATTCACAGCTTTATATAAGCTGGCGTACACATACCTGAGGCAGAGCAAGAGTCCTGACCCCTGAGTGCAGGCTGTGCCTGGGACTGTGTAAACTCACGTGCCTGTCCAGTGGAAAAGGCAGAAAGTTGGGTTTCAGATGTGGAAGATGGGATACAGTGACTCACTTGCCTCACTGAGGTCATCTTTTTTTATAAAAGTGCTTTGCTCAGTGGGTTTATTTTTCTTATTATTTATATAAAATATGTCATAGAACATACCAGGTACTTAGGGAACAAGGAAATCTTCCGGATGTGGAATCATGACACTACAGAGAATTAAAAGTGGCTTTTAGAAATCTCCAGGTCCACATAAGTATTACTGCAATTTTAAAAAAAAATTATTGCAATTTTTGACTAAAGACATTTAGTTTGCAGGGAGTGACTGCAGGATGCACCCAGGACATGACTTCTTGGCAGCTCTTCCTGGTGGCTTTTTCAAGAAGGGCTGATGAGGATCTGTCTTCACTGGGGACCAGGGTCAGTCAGGCCGAGCTCTCCCCGAGAGGGTGTCAGGGAAGAGGCCCCGAGAGCAGGAGGCCCCAGGATCTGCGTCCCTTCTGGGGCCTGTTTCGTGATGGATTCAGTTCCCTTCTTGTTGATGTTCTTCCTCGATGTAGCCAGGTCTCAGTCTCCTCTCCTGTAACGTGGAGACAATAACTACTTCATGTGATGGTTTGAAGGAATGAGGACTGTGCCTGGCGCAGCTTACTGCCGGTGGAAGGCACGAAAGAAGTGACAGCTAAAAATAACTTAAAAATTAGAGTATCATAATGGACGTGATTAAACAGTTTAGTTAGAAAATCTGTTTTCTATTTCACGTGGCACATACATACTCTTTTACAAATCTTGACTATAGAGGCAGTAAGTTGCAGTCCATACATTTATTCTCATGTCATATACCTAAACCCTTGGATTAATGTGGAAGGTTATGCAAAACTATATTTTATTACCAGGACCTAGATCTCCTTTCCTTTATCTTAAAAATGGAACTGCAGAATCCAGGAAAAGCTTAAACATGCACAGGACTCTATTCAGTGACTCCCATATATATCTTTCTATTTTTCTCGATTCCACCCTACAACACTCAGGCAGATTCTGTGTGCATGAAGGAACAAGCCAGTGTCTTCCCTAATCATCTCCATCACACCTGGCCTCAATTCGGACATAGGACAGTGTTTGTTTTTAAGATTTTATTTATCTATTTATGTATTTATTTATTGATTGGAGCAGGGAGGGAGAAAGAGAGGGAGAGAAACATCCATGGGTTGCCTCTCACACCCCCCCAGCTGGGCACCTGGCCCGCAACCCAGGCAGGTGCTGTGAGCAGGACAGAGCTCAACCCACCGAGCCATACCAGCCAGGGCCGAGAGTTCTTTTGCTGTAGGTTTAACCTCTTTTCTGCCACTGACCAAAGCTTAGTCTCACACCCTCACTGATGATTCACAGATTTTACACACCTCTGGGACTTTCAATATCTCATTCTTTGATCATTTGGATATCAAGGCCTAGTTAGGGTTTGAGTGCATGAATTCTGTAGTTAGTGATTCTGTGTTTTTAAAATTCCTTTAGATATTTCATTTTCTCCAGAAAAGTATTATTTGGTTCACTGTCATTACATTTTACTTTACATTCAAGCTATCCGTAGTTAATACTTAGGAAAGAGTACAACGTATAGAATTTGAGAAATAAAATATTATTTAGTAACAATATGTATGATTAAACTAGCGCTCACACTTCATTGAGGCAGTCCTTGAAAGTAAACAGAGATTAGTGTGAGCTCATGTTCCCTCAACATGAATGCAGGACCCACTTGTCGGCAGGGTTCTGCTTCAGTGTCTGTGGGAAGTCACTGAAAGCGTGAGGGAAATTACCCCTGCACAATTAGTGGCTCATGTAAACGAAAAAGGGTGGACTTTCAAGAGATCTTGTCCGTGTTCCATCTCCAGGTATGTCTGTAGTTGTGTCAACAAACAGGTGACGTAGCTCAGTTTTCTCTCGTCTGTGGATTGGGGAGCTTCAGGGTTCAAGAACCACATAGGATTCCTCCAGATCGAATGAGGAAGAGCAACTGTGTTTGTGCGTGTGCGTGTGCGTGTGCGTGTGAACCACTTGACCCTGGGTCTATATAACTTCCAGCACCTTTAGCCAAGGCACTTCATCATCCCACCTCTCTGACCTCTGGCATTAGGATTCCCTGTGTGCAGACCTGCCTTGAATCAGAGGATAAACACCGCCTTCAGAAATTAAAGGTCTGTTTTCAATGTTTGACGTTTAGTGAAGAAATGTGTCAGCAGGTACAAAGGACTAGGTTGTCTGCTGAGCTCCTGAGTGGGCTCCAGGCTTATGGGGGCAGAGCCAGCAGCAGGTTCTTTCTGGCCATCAGGCCTGAGGATGGTGGGGGGGCACTCCCAGCAAACAAGTGAGGCCTCCCCTAATGAAATGTGACAGTGTTCCCACTGGTGGGAGGCTGCCCGGGGACAGGGCCAAGAGAGGAATGGTAGTTAGGGAAGGATTTGCATAATTACATTCACCTGAGGGGCTCCATTTACCCAACAATGGGTCTCATTGTGGCAAAGCCTGCAGCTGGCCACACTGCTCCCACAATGTAAGCCTTGGCCTTGTTCTTCCCAAACCAATGCCTGGACTCTGGAAAAGGACAATTAGCATTTTAAATGCTATATAGCTATTAATAGTACAAATGTTAGCCTGGTGTGTCATACTCCAAATTGCGGGGCATGTATTTATATGCAAGTCATGAATTACTTCATACTATAGCTGAAGAATTATATACTATTAATAATACCACATTTATATATATGTCCTACCTATACTGTACACAGCCTCTTTTATGTATAAACATATACATATATAGTAAATGTTCATGTGTCCATGAACAGAGTGAGCTGACCCTTGAAGTGTAAGTTTCCTCCTCAGATTTGGAAAAGAACATGTATTAAAGGCTTTTCCTGTGTAGGGCACTTACTGTTAAGTTCCGGCACAATGTCTTTTGTTCTTTGACTCCAAAGCTTACAGTGGATTTCAGAGATGCTAATCAGACTGGGAGAAGAGGCAATTGATGGAAGAGGCTGCAGGGCTCACACACAGCCTTGCTGCATGGCTGGGGGCATGTTTACCTAAGACTCCAAATAGACAGAGTGGAGATATGAAGACAGTAAATACTGTGCCCAGCTCACTTCCTGGAATTGCCCACATTTACATTGCAAAGGGAGGTGCAGAGGATGGAGGCTGGGTGGGTTAGAGGCAATTCCTTCCAGTATGCCCCTGAATTGTTATATTTTGTCCTTCAAACTTAGAGCACAGGAAGCATTTCCAAGGGGAGAGAAACCACTAAATGGGTTTGCCTAATCTCAGCTTTAATTAAGGACACATTTTTAAATAGCATTTTGTAAGCACAGAGGCACCCAAATTTCACTCCAGCATTTTCCTGAAGAGTAGGAAAATCTTGAAGGAGTTCAACTGGGACGGAAGCTGGGCCTGTCTGATGCAAAAAGCGGGGCACTTAGCAAGTTCCTGACTGATGGGCAGATACAGAAGCTGGCAGCTCGCAGGAACCGGAGCAGGTCCAGTCGGCCTTGGCCCTGTCCTGACTTCCAGAGACAGTGTCCTCATGAAAGACAAACATACTGGTTTGTATCTTCCTTCAGCAACAGGCAGTGGGAATTACAAGCGAAAGAGAGACAACTTGCTGCTATGAAACAAGCTCAGTCCAAGGGAGACAGGGTAGCACCAAGTGTCAGGATAGACGATAGATGTGCACCCACAGGAAGCCGCAGGAGGACCCACAGCTCAGGCCACTGTCAGTTCGCAAAGCCGGGCCTCCCACTTGGTGTCTGCCCTGTCAGCCCACCACTACGTGCACCAAGGTGAGCTTTTTAAGAAAAAAAAAAAAAAGAAACTTCCTTGAAATTTTCCTGGTCCTCATAGTCCATGGCAGAGGTGTCTATAGCCACCAGGGCTGGTGGCACCTCAGAGACATCTGGGCATGACTCTACTCCAAACCTCAGGGGCAGGTAGACACAGAAATCTGTATTTATATTTTACTTTTCAATTCCTCCAGCTTTTTGGAATCAGAGCAATACAGAAATTCCTCAAATAATATCATTTTGTTCAAAGTCATTTCATTATAACAATTATAATGTTGAGATGCCCTAGGAACTTAACTCTTGTTTGTATCAATTAGCTAAATTTGATTTCATTAACAGAACTGAGACAGGGTAGTGAGAAGCTAGGAAAAGTCCTTGGCAAGTGGAATAGGGAAACTGAGACAGATAGCCGAACACGATGGCAGAGCAATTTAGAGCAAGGTGCAGATGGTCACCAGGGCAGAAGACCCCAAGTGTCTGGCAGGGGGCAAACCTGGGAAAATAAGAACCTCGCCCCCAGGGTAACCTCTCCTCCACATCTAGGCCTCAGTTGTGTTTTGGCTCCAGGCCCAGAAAAGCAACAAAACCAGGTGGGTGAGGCAGAGTCAACGGCAATGACTAAAGACCCCCTGCCCTGACACTGACCACTCAGAGGAGACCATGACCCTGAAAGGGCATGTCTGGAAAACTGGGGAATATTCCATGGAAATTCTCCCCTGAGACCTCCCCTGATTTCCTGCCTGCAAGAGAGAGAGGAAAGGTGCTCTCCCTCTGGGGAGCAGCCAGAGCCATTTCCTTTCCCTTCTTTTTCCCCAGCTCCTTCTCCACAGGCATGCATCTCCCAGACACTAAGGCAATGGGCAGCTGGCAGCTTGTCCCAGGTTGTCTATCCCTTGAACCTGTCCCCAAAGCCCCCTTTTCTCTGACTCCCCAATGAGTTAAGGTAGTCCAGCCTAGGCTCTCCTGTTGCTTCTATGCTACTACCTTCCTTATTTCACTGCCTTCAGCTTTAATAAATGGATCCTCATAGTCACCTGGACTCATGTTGTGAAATCTTTCCTCCATGGGGTCAAGAACCCACACACTCCAGCTGGCCCCAGGCAGACCCGCTCAGGGCCAGGCCCATGCCCGGTAACAGCACCAATGGACAAGATGGAATGAGGACTTGTAACTCTGACTTCGTGAAAGAACTCAAGCTTCCACCATATATATTCTCAAAAGAATGCTATTTCCCTCCTAAATTGTTGTGAAGCTTCCTGGGTTAAAGGGGAGAGGGTTCTTAGATGTTTCTTGTTTTGTTTTTTCCCTTTTCCTATCACCCCAACGCAGAACTCTTGTCTTTGGCTTCTTCCTTTGACTCGTTGGTGGTCTCCCTGTCCTGTCTTCGTCTCTTTACCCCAACCCTCTTTCCCAGGGCATCATCACCACCAGACTGACACTAGTTAGTGAATAGTACACCTTAACTAATGAACTGGGGGAGACTAAAGACAGCGCAACATAGGAGACAGGGAACCATTCAGAATCTGACACCACCGCCCCTAAAATGCCCTGTCCCTTCCCACCGACAGAGAAGAGGCCGTGTGGCTATCCCTGTCCTTGTGTCCCGACCTCACCTGCCCCCAGCCAGAGACCCTTCTCCCCACCTGCCCTTCCCTCCCCTTCCCCAGTTTCAACTTCCTTCCTGCAAGCAACCGAAAGTTTCTGTTCCCCCAAATTCATATGTTGAAGCTCTAACCCCTAATGTAATGAATATATGTTTGGAGGTGGGGCCTTTGGAGGTGATGAGAGTTAGATGAGGTTATGAAGATAGAGTCCCCATGATGGGAGTAGTGCTCTTATGAGAAGAAGAGAGACCAGATTTCTCTCTCTCTTCCTTCTGAACATACAGCAAGAAGGCAATCATCCACAAACCAGGTACTGAGTCCACTGACACCTTGATTTTAGACTTCCCAGCCTCTAGAACACAGGTGGCAAACACAAGGCCCGCGGGCCAAATCTGGCCCTCCACGTTGTTTTATCCGGCCTGACACCTTGTTTCTATCCAGCGGCACTGCCGAACTCTTGCTTAACTGTTAAGGAGTAGTTACGTTTCTACAGTCCTAAAGTTACATTCGGCCCTTTGAAGGCAACCGTGAGGCTGATGGGGCCCCTGGTGAAAATGAGTTTGACACCCCTGCTCTAGAACTATAAGACAAATGTTTGTGGTTTAATAGAGGTCTGTAGTCTTCCTGACACCGTCAGATTTTTTAAATTGCAAACATCTCCCTTGCTGGAACCCAGAAAAGCTTTCCAGTTGATTCTGTTGGAGGCAGTGCCCTGACCGTGACCGGGAACCACGGCCTTACCCTCTGTGCAACATCCCTCTTGGAACCCTGTCCATCCTGGGGAGTCCTGCTGGCTCCAGAAGAGCCTCAATGCTTTTTCTCCCTGAAGCTTTCCATCACTCTACCCAACATAGCTTTTCCTTTTGCCGCGCTGTTATACTTTGTCCCTATCAGTACGAAAGCATTCGTCGTGTGGCAATGGGATTTGGAGTTTGTCACCTCAGACTGTCCTACTGGTCTAAGAGTACCTTGAGGGCGAGTCTTGCTCATTCTGGTGTCTCTGGAACCCAACATGCTTGTGGTTACTGATTGAAGTAAGGTGTGGAATAAGTATGGGCTGGATTAGGAAATTAGAAGGTTACTGGTGACCGTGGTCAATACAGAAGAAATGCTCACTAGGCACAGCCCACCTTTTGGGCTTCCGCTTGTGGTTGGGCAGACTGGGACCTATACACAAGTGTTTGACTGGTAGGGTAGCACAATGAAATCATACCCACATCCACTGTCCTAGCCCTGCCCTCTGGCTTGTGTGCCTCAGCACAGTGGAAGGATGCTGTTTACTTACTGATCTGTCCTGAGGGTCCCATTTTCTGTAGCTTGCCAGCTGCAGGCACTGCATGTGCTGGTAGAATCCCTGCTGCTGTTAGCTTCCGCCTCCTGAGACTGCAGACAGCAGTTGGAACCCTATTGATTCATTTCATTCCTTAGTCTCTGTGAAGGTGGCAAAACCTATCACAAATTTAAATGAAGTATTTTAGGAAGGCCATTACTGCCACGTATTTGGGAAATATTCAAAAGGCTCAAGATGTTTCCACAGGCACCTCAAACTCAACATGGGAAAAACGGAAGTCATCCCTTCTCCTGGATGGACATGTCCTTCCTTGCACTTCTTTTAGTGGGTACATCTGGTTGCCCAGGCCAAAAGCCTTCCTGCAGTCTACTCACAGGTCCTATCACTGGGCTCACTTCAAAAAGCTAATTCTAAGCCTCTCCCTTCCATTCTTTTATCAATGTCCTGCTTCAGTCCATCATCTTCTCTAGATCAGACTATTGCAATTGCTTCTTGTCCCCTCCTGTTGTATCTGGTCTTTCCTCACAAGTTTATCCTCCAGATGTCCTTCAGATCACTTTCTGAAAACCAGGCTTTTGTTCTCCTGCTTAAAGCCCTTGCAAGTCTCCCTGATACTCTCATCCCACTAGCTTAGTACATAAATCTGGCCTCTAGCTTAGTATACAAGTCCATTCACTTCTGTGTCTGCTCTTTTCCAGCTGTTCCATACCATTCATTAGCCAGTTTCCTAAGGGTGTCATGTTTCATGAAGCTTCTTGGCTTTGCACATGGCATTCTCTTAACCGTGCCTTCCCCCTTTGTCTGTCAGTTTCATCTCCAGATGAATCTGAATCCCCCAACTTCCCCATCCCTTCTCTGCATAACCATACACTCCTACATGGTAGCACTTCAAGTTCGTATGAAATCATTTGTTTAATATCCCCCATGGGAACTTGAACTTGGCTTCATCAAAGGTGATGTATCATTCATTTTTCTCTCCCCAGCATTAATTGAAGTGCCTAGCATTTATTTTGTGCAAAGTAAATGTTCATTGAATTGAAAGTCTATCAACAGAGTCATCAGGAGCTCTACTATGGAATGACAGGCAACTACTAAGAGGAGTGAGTGAGATTCACTCATATTGATTATAATCTCAGAGTGATATGTATAGTACACCTGTAGTTTTGGTAAAAGGTAGAAAAACAGCTCTTTACATTTGTTTTTGCCTAGTTGGATATAGCAAAGTGGATGGAAGACATTCTGAATGTAATTCTTGGTTAGCCCAGCAAAGAAGATTATAGGAAGGAGGGATAGATGATTTCCTTTATAAGTCTATTGTTTGACTTGTCACAAAGGCTTATCTTGCCTTGTAGAACCAATCACGAAAAATAAAATAAATGGTTGATGCATGAGTCAATAAGCCTCAGGAAAGAAGTCTGCAGAAAAGAGAGAATATTGTGCAAACCCTAAGAAAATCTGAAGAAGAAAATGAAGTCCCCCGTCACCCCAAACATATAATTAGGGTGTGATTATTCACATTGCAAAGGATTTTTCTCTCCTCTGAAAGATTTCTACAGTCTCCTTTAAAAAAAAAAAAGGTAGTTCCATTAAAGCTCTTGCCCATTTGTTAACAGATCATTAACTGCAGTGTTGGTGGGGCCAAGCAGGAGAAAGTTTTAGGAATCGGTGCCAGGTACGATTCAAAGTAAATCAAAGGAAGATAAGCTGCCCTGATATTAGAATGCCATTATCAAGGAAATTATTACATTGGAAAAATTCAAAGGTCACACAGTTTTTCTAGAGAGAGGGCACCCAGAGGTTCAGGGAGAAGGGGAAAGTGCCGAACTTCCTGGGGTGGGGAAGGTGGGCAAGGCCAGGGATGCGAAAGTGCTGCACTCACGTGGCGGATACAGTGACCAAGCATACATCTCACCAAGAAAGCAAATCCTCTTCAGGTGTCTGGAGTGAGTCAGTGAGGAGAGGTAGGGTGATAGTGGGCAGAGAAGAAATCTTTCTTTTTTTTAATTAAAGAAAGTAAAAGTAAATTAGACCTGGCAGTCACCATGAAAAGAGAAGAAACTCTAGGAAACATTGTACCATGAGAAAGATGTGGACATACCTTTGTCATTACAGCAGAGAACAATGAGAACTACTGACTCATTTATAGCATTTATTAAAAAAAAAATCAGTTGGGCTTGCACCAGTGACTTACCACATGCTTGTCACGTGATAATTTTTAAAAATTTATTTTTTAACCAAAATAAAGGAAAGCAATCTATAGGCCCCTTAGGCTCCCACCCACAATTTTTATATGATAAAAGTCAAGTTAAAAACAATAAGCACAGCCTCAAGGGCAAGAGGAAGATGGCTCAGTGTGGCAATGTCATTGACTCCTCTGAACCACATAAAACGGGGGAGGCAGGCTTTTTCTGAAAAGAGCCAGATAGTAAATATTTTAGGCTTTCTAAGCCAAGAGATAAAATCTAAAATAGTATATAGGCACTTTTATAACAAGAGTGAAAAATAAATTTTCCACTACTTTTTCCTTTGACCAAATTTAAAACTTTATTTATGGACAGTGAAATTTGATTTCGATATCATTTTCATGTACTACAAGAGAGTATTCTTCTCAAAATGTTTTCAACCATTTGCAAATGTAAAAAGCACTCTTAGCTCTTGGGTCCTACAAAAACAGGGGGTGGGCTAGATCTGCCCTTGGGCTACAGTTTGCTGACCCCAGACATAGAACATGAATGAGTCATAACAGCGTTCTGCAATCAGTCAAGGCCTAGAAGCTCAAGCGGAGCTCAGGCAGACTTCAGAATCCTTCTTAACACAGTAGTGCTGCCAGCGGCAACCACAAGGAGTGGGGAAGGGCAGCCTCCCTGCCACGCAGTAGCCATCTCTATAGTGGCTACTGAAGAACGATTAACTCAGATATCAGCTGGGTTCTCCCTTTACCTTTCAGATCTGGGAGCAATGGACTCAGTTCTTCATCCCCAGCCTCAGGAAAGTCAAAGAGTGGGGTTATTCCTTCAGGAGCTTGCCTGCTTGCATCCATGAGCAATTGCTTCTGCTGGCATTAGGTAATTTTATGGACTCACTTGCCCTTGCTTTCATTACTGTGTCAACCAGAGTGGGGAATTCAGTTATTAACATTTTAAGTATTTTTAAACAAACCCACAGACTTTAAACCAAAGATTCGAGGAGACAGTGTTGATTTATGTGTCAGCAGAGAGAGCATCCACTCAGCGTGGTCATTTACATCAACATCACAGCCAGCATTTCCAGACAGCTGGCTCGTATTGTCAGACACTTTCATATATTATCTTATTTAACCCTTGAATAATCATTAGAAATATACTATTTTTAAAAAGTTATTATTCCATTATACAACAAAAATGAAGCTAAAAGAGGTTAAGAAATTTGCCAGTCACAGAGCTAGTGATCAGTAGTGCTGACGAGTCAGAGATCCAGAGCCTAGTCTCCCAAACACTGTGTGTTCTTCAGCACTTTAAGTGAACATCAGGCACTTTTGTCATCGAAAGTCCTTTCCCCACCCCACTGGAAATTCTCGTTGGCCAGACCGCCTCATGGAACATGGTGACTTCCAGCCATGTTCCTGACCCCCTCCTCACCTGCGTCTTTTGCATCTCTTCTCCCAGGTTACTCCCATGGACTTCCAGTACCTTGATAAAATTATTTAGACTGATTGGCTCTTGTCAGTTTATATTCCCAAACTGAGCCCTAGAAAAAGCCTTCTTTGAGAAGTGAAGTCATTTTACAGAAGGAAACCTCAATAAGCCAATTGGATGTGGAAAGATAAGACAAGGTCTATAACGGGAAGGTGGAAGAAATGAAGTACAATTGGAAATTAGAGAATTAAAGAATTTTCTTTTCTTTCTGAGAGAGGGGCAACACATATACAAGAAAGGATGGAATTGGGGATTGTTGAACTGAATGGAAGAGAAGATACAGGATTTTTTTTAAAAAAGAATTTGCTTTGTATGTGGCTATTCAATAAGGTCTTCTATCCATAAAAAGGCCTAGTGAAAATAGGCAGAATATGTGAAATCAAGAAATGAAGAATTCAATAGAGATGGGAGGTAGAAAGGGAATGTAAGTTCTTTGAGAATTTAAGGAGGTTCTGTAGATTTTTTATATTGGATGTTTGACGTTGGACTTCCCACAGGATGTGCTAATGTTATCCAAATATTTGGGAACAGGGTAAATTGACATAGTAAAGTGTGAGCCCACAGGGAAGAAGAGGACATTCTATCTGGGTGAGGAGTAAAGAATGCAAAAAAATGTGTAGAGGGTGAGTAAGTGGTCATGTTAAGACCATCTTAAAAATCATATAAAGGGGGCCTGAACAAGGGGCAGGATGATGGGGCTGGAAAGGATGGAATGAATATGAGAGAGGTGACAGTACTGGTTGAGGTTCAGGTGTAGGAAACAGTGGCTCCTCTGGGTATTTTCATGAGAAAGGGCACCATGTAGGAAACTGAGTTATTTCAAACTTTTTTTGTGAGGCCACAAGAAGCAGACCCTTAAACAACCCCTAGAAATGAACAACAATGCAGAGTGGCCCATCTGGGGATTGTACCCCTGCCTCAATAAGAAACATGAGGGAATCTGGAGGCCAGCTTCAGCACTGCAGAATTCTGGGAAGTCCTACTGCACCTGTGACAGGAGCAGCTGTCCTTGCAAGTAGTGGCTCTAGAGCTATTCTGTGCCTGCTGCACTTGCAACAGCACAGTGTGCAAGCCCCAGTCATGCCTTGCAACCCTCGCTGCAGCACGTGGCTGAGATCAGGAGAACACTGGTGCTTGCTAGCAGAAACCAGCATAGAAAGATGCCTTCCGCCTCATTTCTGCCTTCCAGATTTCACACAAATACCATACCAAGCTGTATTGGAGACAAAGGCAAAAGGAAACAGCAGTAATATCACATTCCATTTCAATTTTTAAAAATACTCCATTAACAATATTTACCTTGATTGCTGAGTTTTTTGATGACTGAGGTGCCTTACTTGCCTCACCCTAATTTCTGCCCTGTTGAGAACCCTAGCTGCAAGGGAGTCTTAGAAATACAGCTTTTAGCTTTTCATCCCCTGCAGTACAGAAGCACAGTGGGGGAGGTTGGGGTGGAGGCAGAGAGGCATCTGTGAGAATTAGTTGTATGTGTCGTCTTGGCTAAGGTATGGTACCCAGTTGCTTGGTCAAACACCAGTCTAGATATTGCTGTGGAGGTATTTTTTAGATGTGATTAACACTCTATAACATGGATGTCCTCATCAAATCAGTTGAAGGCTTTAAAAGACTGAGATTTCCAGAAGAGGAAGGAATTCTACCTCTACAATTATGTGAATCAATTATTTAAAATAAATGACTCTCTCATATCATATGTATGTTATACATATATATACATACATGACAACAAATCTCTAGGTACTTCAACCAGAAAGGGGCATAATATAGGGAATTGGCTTCTTTCAAATTTTCTGGAAGGGCAAGAGAAGCACACTCTTACACATAATTGAGCCCATTAGTTCTGTTTCACTGGAGAACCTTGGTTAATACACGTGGAAGAGGTGATGGTTCAATAGGTCTACCATACTGAGGTAGAATAAACAATACTCAGTTACAGTTTCCATGTAGAGGGAGGGAAAGAGGAGGAGACTATTGAGTCCTAGGTTCCCGGTGTGGGTGACCAGCTGGTGCCCCTGACCACGATAAGAAAGACAGATGCAGTACCAGATATCCCCATGAGAAAAGAGCATGTGTTTGTCATCCTTAGAAGATGCAGCTAATATGTTCAAAACACAGCCATGCCCCAGTGCATGAGATCCACTCCATATATGACACCGGTTGCCTGGGACAGGTGTTTTGGTTGTTCACTCAGTTATTCATTCGGTTTCTCATCCATTAAATAAATACAGGGGTGGGCAAGAGTAGGTTTACTGTTGTTTGTATGGAAAGCAATACAATAATTACTAAATAATAATACAGGCATAAACTCTAATTCGTGTACTCACTACTGTAAGTGGCTACCAGTATCTGGTATTGTTCTAAGCTTTGAAGGCAATATGGTAAATTAGGGATGAGTTGGCTTCTTTCGTGATGTTTTCATTCTAATTTAGGAAGATGTGATAAACACACACAAAAACAAACAAAGGAAGCCATTCCAGGTAGTGATGTGTGCTGTGAGGACCACAAAACAGGGAATGTGATGGAGAGTGACAGGGCATGTGGGATACCCCAGACATAGTTATTCAACTTGAATACACCTGGACCCCGTAGGGACCCAAGGGGGAGGGGACAGCTGAGCTGCTGTGTGTGTGTGTGTGTGTGTGTGTGTGTGTGTGTGTGACCCAGCTAGAATGAAAGCAAGCAGCCCCAGGCTTATGTGATGAGTTATTAATGCAGTGCAAGTGTCTGCAACGCACTCCTTAGTTCTGCACACTGAAGAGGATTCGGTGGTAACTGAATGAGCCTGCACAAGGCAAGAGATGGCGAGCTGGACAGCAAGGGCCAAGGCCAGGGCTGAGGCTAAAAGCAGCATCTGCATCCCAACCAGAGGCTCCCTGGGGTGAAAGCAATGTCTGGGGGTGTTAAATTCCCAGAGTGACACAGTGCTTGGCACAGGGTGGGCCCTCTATAGGTATGGGTTGATGAATTAAGGAATCCCGTGACTGAAGGTGGAGGGAGCAGCAGTAGCAGTACCAGGGAAAAATTGCATTCTGCATGGTTTCTTCACACTTGGGAGAAGCATTTGCCTCCTTCCACAGAACACATCCCAAGGATGTCTCTAACTTTGTGCACTTGACTTCGGCACTTGCCATCCCCTGGGGGACTGTGATATGTTTTTGATGCTCTTGCCATAGTCTGGCCCCAAATCCTTTCCTCAGGTTTATCTCTTGAGGTCTTTGTTAAATGCTAAGGAAGTAGAAAAGACTAGCGAGCCAAGAGGACACAGGAAGAATAAGCTATCAGGTTTGTATACACTGTATGGTTTTCTGATCTTTCTAGGCCTACTGGCTCTGGTACCATGTACTACGTAGAAAGACCACTCATATCCAACCCAAAAGATGGGTACAGTTTCACAGAGGAAATGACTCAGCTGTAGGCCTATCTCCATAAACAGGGAACAGATCTTACCTCCTCTCCAGCCTGAAGCTAGATCTGCCATTTGGATAGCATCAACACATCTGGTAAATAAAAATACAAGGCACCCAGTTAAACTGGAATTTCAGATAAACAACAAAGACTTTTTTAGTATAAGTACGTCTCAAATATTGCATGTTCCAAATGGCACATGTGATGTACTTATATTACAAATGACTAGTTTATCTGAAATTTGAATTTGACTGGGAGGCTCCTATTTTCCCTGGCAACCCTAGTTAAAACCACAAAAGAGATTTGAACTCGCCACCTGCATAACATTTTTCCACTCAATCCTTATTCTGGGTTCCAGCCCTTGGTCTCCATACCTCCCTCAGGGGTGTGAGGAAGCTTTTACATAGTTCCCATACGTGACTTCTCCCTTTATTTGAGACCCTACCCACTTCCATTTCTCCACATGCAGAGGTCCTGCCTGTCTGGACAGAGTCACAATATCTGAACATACCACGAGCATATCATCCCCACAGCAGAAATTACATATTTTGTCACGCTTTTCACCAGGCAGCCTACGAGAACTTTGTGCTTTTCTTTGGGAATACGGAGCTCAGTTCCCCAGGGGCCATGCTCAAAATCCTGAGGACAGTAAAGCTTCGTGGACAGTTGGTAGATAATCAGACTAGAACACTTCCATTTCTCTTACTTGTCAGAGGATTAAATAGTCAACCAACCATATGACATGCCTAGCAGCTATTTTTGGCTCTGTTTTAACCTGTTGAACCCCGGATAGCAACTTCTGTATTTTTATCTTAGTGTATGCTTCCTTTGAGCCAGTGAGTCTAGGGTAGTGAGGTTAAAAAGAAATAACTAACAACTTTCAAGAAAACAATCTAAATTAAGCCCCTGTGTAGTGATTATAAAAATATACAGATTTCCTTTGCTTCTGCTGGTGATGTTGGAGCCCACACATTGGTGATGCATCTGCAGCACATGATGCACACTCACCCACACAGTTCTTTTCCATTTAACCTTTTAGGTCAGTTCTGTTAGATTTCTTCCCTCCTCCACCCATGATCAGTGCAGGATTTCTTGCTTTCTCATATTGAAGCACTGATAATACTGTTTAACCCTTCATTCAGATATAAAGGTTAATGGCCATATGTGTGTGCCATTACAAAATATGTCCAAAATTTAGTTGGAATTCCTGGCCTTGGTCTTGGACTAACTCTGGCTGTGTAGGTAGTAGTCAAAAGAGTCACTAGTTACCTCCCTTTCTCCTTTATGTAAGTGGATATGAGATTGTGACTTTCTTCAACGGTCTGAAAATTCAGTGAGGACCAGGACTTAGTCTTACTCATTGCTAAAATCTTTTGGTAGGGCTGCCCCAACAAAACGCCACAGACTGGGTGGCTTAAGCAACAGAAAGTTAGTTTTCCACAGGTCTGGAGGCTGGAAGTCCAAGGTCAAGGTGTCAGTGGGTTGGTTTTCTTCTGGGCCTCTCTCCTTGGCTTGCAGATGGCTGCCTTCCTGTTGTGAGCTCACATGACCTTTCTCTGTGCACCCCTGGTGCGTCTGTGTCCAAACTTCTTCTTGTGAAGACACAGTCAGATGGAATTAGTGCCCACCTAATGGCCTTGTTTTAACTTAATGACCTCTTTAAAAGCCCCTTCTCCAAATACAGTTCTCTTCTGATATGCTGGGCATAAGGACTTCAACATAGAAATTTTGAGGAGACACAAATCCAGTCCAAACAACCATTGGATGTCCAACAACGAACTCAGTAGCTGGCTCATGGTAAACAATACACATTTGTTGAATAAATGCAAGAACTTCGATAATGTCTTGGTGGGGTATATTCCTTAAGAGTTTCTTGTACTGGTGAATCTGCTTTTTAAGCTTATTTTGTACCTGCCCATTCCACTGGTCATTAATTATGTAAATGGAAAGTACTCTGATGTAAAATTTGTGACACCGGAGCTTCCAGAGATGAGGCAGCATGTAAGGACATCCTTCCCGTTCTTGGGCACAGAGCTTGTCACTTCTTTGGCATTCCCCCTACTCCCCATTGGGCTGGCAATGGTGGCTGTCAATGCAGTGGCAGTGACGAGGCTCCCCAGCTGTCACTCTCCAGCCCTCCTTTCAGCAGAGGCTTGACCTTGCCCTGTGGAGGCAGCACCTCCCTGCTTCCGTTATTTCCTTCAAACTGGGAAGAAAAAATATAACCCACCAAAGGTCTTCTTCTTTTCTAGAGGAGAATAGGCATCTCAACAACATACCCATTGTCTAATCTGAGCTTTGCTCCACTAGCCTTTCAGGGGGAAAAAATAAGCCCCAAAACTTTGATCCCTGAGGAGGTGAAGCGGAAGTTGATCTTCACCATTAAATTTTTTTATAGATAGCAAAGTCCATGCTTCCACCTGCATCCAGGGCACAGAGGCAGCTGGCAGAACAAAGCACCAGAGAAAAATAGCTGGCCAGAGTCTCTTAAATTGCCCATGTACAGGTGCAGCTTGCTTTTCATCTTGGTGGCAGTCACTCGTGATTGACAATGTTTTACCCAGAGGATTTAACCCTTTTTTCTCCTGGAGGAACAAGAGTCAAATTTTATAGTTTAGAAAACAAGTCCTACCCCTCTGTCTGTTCCAAAGAAATTAAACCCAAATAGATGGCAACAAGACTTTGAACCAATGTTAGCTTCAGTGAAAGAAGGAACAAATGATTTAAACAAAAATTTTGAAAAATGCTCCCTAGGTCTTTCCAGCTTTGTTGCCAAGGCTGATAGGACCCAGTAGAGACAGCACGTGAAGGAAGCTCCTCTAGAATGGAAGTGACCTGATGCGTTGGATTTGCTTGATGTTCAGTAAGTCTTAAAGTACCTGACCTAGAAAACCAATTCCTGTTTGCTCTCAGCTTTTTCCATTACCATCAAACAAGGTATTTTGGAGAGTGAGCAGCAGACAGAGGAGGTACTGTCACACAGCCAACTTTGAACCTTTCAAAGATGGTGAACTGAACAGACTTGTCCCACTGGTTCTGTGCTGGTTTGTTGTTTTCTCCCCCAGTGACTCCCACTGTGGGGCTACTTTTCATAGTTGGCACAAGAACATTGGCCCTTTGGGGAGTCGCCCTGGAGGGTGTAGAAGTCCAGACAGACAAACCTGTGCATGTTGCTTGCTTGGGCAGTCTTTGGAAGTTGCATGGGGGGTAGGGGGTAGGAGGTGAATTGAGCGCTAAGACAGGGAGGAGGGTAGTCTTTAACAAATGAAATCATGAGGGCTGCACGAACAGCTTTTAGAACCTCCACCTGAGTGGAAGAGTTGGAAAGAGGCCAAGTGCATGGGGGAATGATCTCCGAGGCAGTGAGCCCTCCTCGTGAGGAGGAAAGTTTGCTACTGCTGACTACAAGTTAGCACTTCAGGGGAAGGCTCCAGAGTCCTGGGGTGTACCCCTCAGTTCTCTGCATCCTCAGCAGGGGCCCGAGCCCAGGGAAAGAGATTTTAATGAGGCGGTCGTATTGTGGATCAGATGGTTTCATGTTCTGGTAGGTGCATCATAAATCACCTCCACTTAGCACAAGAGACCTCACAATGAACATTCCTGGTAATTCAAGTGCCTGGAACACACCATGACATGAGTGCAGAGCATGACCTCAATACCTCTCCCAGCCAGGGAGCGATGGGTTGACTTCTGAATGGAAAAGTGACATGCACACAACTCCGACACTTCCTGTCAGAGTCTTAGTAAGTTTCCAATGATCAAACATGCCCAAGAAGAGTTGTGTCATCAAACATGGCCACTCTTTCTGTATCTTTGGCCTTGCCCTGGCCTTTGAAAGGAGTCTATGCCAGGTTGAGGGCATCTGTCCAGATGTTGTCTCCACACTCAAACCAGTTAATCTGGAAGTAAAATAATCAAAGGACCTCTGTGGCTTGGAAACCAATCTATTTCATTCATAAATCAAACCTTTTGTACAAGTCCTGATACATCTATGTGGCCAAAAGCTATTGAATTTAAACTTTTTGAATTTTCATTAATAGTTTTGATCTCAGACATGGATAACAGCTACTAGTGATTGTGCATGAAATAAAATACCAAGATTATGCAGAAATTATAGGCTCAGCACCACGGTGATAATCTAATGAGGCGAAAGCTTGGACCCGTGTCAACATCACAGAACAATAGCACTGCCAGCCAGACAGGGGTACTGTAGGAAGCACTGCCTCAGAAACAGTTGGGTGGCATGGCTCCTCTCCACCTGAGTTTATAGTGGGCACAGGGCATATGCATCTGCTTCGATCTGACTCACGAAAACTTCTGCGTGAGTGGTGAGAATAAACCCTAAATTTGACTTCAGTATTTACTCCTTTCACTTGGACATATGTCATGGCCACCATCTGGAAGCAGAGAGCTCCCAGGCCCAGAGTGATCGTGGGCAGCTGAGGGCTGTGATCTTTCCACTTTGGTCATCACATGAGGAACAGTCTTTCTAATCACCACACACATTCTAACAGGTTTGTGCACAAGGGGTTATAAAGAATGCTCTAGACTGTGGATATTCTTGGCCTTGGGAAAAAAAATTTTCTTCCCCCTGAAGTTTGTAAAGGTAATTATCATTATTTACAGTGCTGAGGCAAAGCCCCACCCTGGGCTTCAGGCCAGGGGATCTCAGACTGGAGTGTGGTGAGGTAAGCCAACTCCAAGACAAAAGCACAATTATGTTCACCCAAAAACCAACACTGGTGGTAGTGGATGAAGGAAACACCCACGCAAGGGGGACGTGGGTGTAGGGAGGGGCTTCCTTTGAAGTTTTGCATAAACCTGGTCATCCCCCCCCCCACCCCTCCACAGTGCTGGGAATGGAGATTTTGGGTTTTCATCTTGGGTCTCTTATTAAGCTGTGCCATAAAAAAATGGACTTCCTTATGACTTGATTTGCCAATTTTAAAAACTGAACTTTCAATAAAAGAATTTGGGAAGAATTAAGAAAACGGGAAATGTTGTGTAAGGTGCTGAGAAGTTTTCGTCATTTCTTGGCAGAAAGGGACTGAACTAAACACCAAAAAGAAGGCATCCGTATTTTCAGGCCCACTTCGCTTTTCAGGCACTTCGCAGGACTTTCTCATCCATGTCCGCTGTCCCCTTGGAATGTTTTAAGCTGTGAGGTTAGAAAAAGTATTGCTACAGTGTATCTGGTTCTCCTGGTCAGAAAATAATTGCCTTAAACTACCTGCACACATGATTTTCTTGTTAACTATTATATCTTTTGCTTCCTGCCTGGATTAGGGCCAGATGATTGTTTGTGCTAATGTTATGTATCAGTGACAAGAAAAGCGTGTAATGGAAGTGTCAACAAGCCTTGCGATACATGGGCCCTACAAGGTATCCACGGGCAGTGACAGGGAGAAACAAAACCCACCGAGCACTCCCCACCTGGCCCCAGAATGGCTGAGCGCGCTGGTTCTCAAAAAGTGCAGGCTCCACAGATCATCCACAGCTCAGCTGTTCAGGAAAAAAACCACAGCCATGTTGGGTTTTCCCTCTGAGTCCAGGAGGAAAATGCTCTTTGGGAAACACATGTGGACATGTGAAGTCCCTTGGCCATGACCTCAGGGAAGCCAAAGCTGAAGACATTTCAGAGCATCATCCTGCCCCTTGCTCCTGCACCAGCCAGAAGGGCAAACACAGCCGACAGAATGCGAGCAATCAGCTCTGCACACCCAGGTCTCAGCTGCTGGCAGCAAAGAGGAAAGGGGAATTACAGGCGGGCTGGACTTGAAACACTGCTGTGGCCCCACCTGAATTTCAGGTGCCCCAGGGAGTGCTTTCAACCACCTGGAATTGAGGCTGTTTCAAGGTACAGATGCAATATGTGTTTGTCTTGCTTTTGTTTGCACCTGAATGCAAGTACCAGGTGGAAGCCAGAAGGTGTGGAGCATTGCAAACAATTTTGACTGTAAATAGAGAGAATGTAAGAGTTTAAAAGCCATGGCTGTGGGCCTGAGTCCTGGAGAGGGAGTTAGAGAGAGAGCAAGGGGGGAGGGGGGAGGAAATGCGTGGGGACGGAGGAGAGAGAAGAAAGGGGAGAGGAAATAGTTTTACTAGAGGAAATGGGAAAATATACAGAAATCTGTAACGGTGTGATACTGCTACATATTTCCCATGATACGTTACTCCCCCTGCATACAACTCATCCTCAATTTATCTATATATAGCAAGTAAGCCTTTGAACCTGTGCTCTGCCTTCTTCAGTACTGAGTGTACCTACTGCGTGCCAGGCACTAAGGTAAACACTAGGAATAAACGATGAAGATATCAGACAGCAAGTTAAGACTACAATGTGATGGCTGCTACGGTGATGTTCCTCGGGTCATGCCAACTTAAGAAACCACCTGTGTTTCCGTAGGATGGTGAAGGAAGACTAAAGAGGAAACACACCAAAAAGGAAGATCTTGCACAAACCTCTTCTTTCACCCCCAAAAGCAACCCCAATAGATACAATTCCCACAAAGGCAGGAAATGCACTGGTGTGTTACTTGTTCCTTTTGGATAGGATACTGTCTCTGTAGCATACAAAATTTAGAAATACAACATTTTATTTTAATGCTAAAGGCTGATGTGAATATTTCTAGAGCGATGTGCAACTGTGAGACTCAGTTTTGATCCATCTATTTTTTGTTGAAGATTGTTCTGCAGAAGGCATTCAAAATTTGGGAAATATTAAATATTTAACTTTCTTATTTTTTAATGTTACTTTTTGTCAACTGTGAAAGAAAAAGGCACTTTTCATTTAAAAGGAAATAGAGTATGTGTTGTGGTTAAATAATTTTTTGAGTGGGATGACCCAGTAGTGCTGAGGACATTCATTTAATAGGATAAATGTCCAAATCACATATCCCTGGTTGTGTCGACAGACTGAGTGTCACGGCGAGGTTACCCACAATGGCCTCCATTCTCAAGAAGCTGACCAGGCTAACATTTATACTCAGCAGTAGTCACACTAATCCTAAGAGGACTTATAAGATCAGAAGTTGAAAGCACATCAAAACAAAAAGTTAAATATTCAGCAGCATCTCTAACATCCGTTGAATAGAAAGCTGAGTGCAGAGTGTCATGACCGGAAGCAGACCTGACATAGCTGAACCCTCTGCTGAAAGATGTTGAGCCTCGTCTCTCTGCTCCAGTTGGCCGGGGATTCCTGTGTGGATTCATACCCCTCTGCCTTGGGGGGGTCTCCACACTCTATATAAACACTGCTGCTCCACAGTCTCGAGCTTGCTTGTTGAACAAAGAGTTGTTTGAAGCTTCCAGACTCTTTTTTTTTTATATGGGTGATGAAAATGAGTGAATTCACTTTACTGGCATGAAATACTTAATGTGAATCCTTAAAATTAGATGCTCAGACTCAGCAAGAGTGATACTGTGGACATTTGTATGAGTCTAGGAATCTTCTCTCTCAGAAAACCATAGACATTTTAAGAACAGAGAGTCAAACTATCAGATTCACAGACAACAGAGTTCCGGTATACAAATTTCAGAAGGTTTCTGAAGGACTTTTACCCTCAGATGATTGGGAATGCAAAATACTATGCAAATCAGATTTAATCTTCTGGATGATTTGCCTCAATCAAAAAAATTAAAGATATAAAAAGAAGACTACATCCACATTTTAGGATTGTGTTTTTGTGTAAATGAAGTGCCGCTCAGAATGTACTGGGGGCTTGAACAGAGGTATCCAAAGTCACTGCCTGGGTGGGCCCTCGATCTTGGATTCCTGAGCGCCAGGAGCGGACTGAGATGCGATCAGCGGTGCTGTCAGTGGATTAATGCTGAATTCAGTGAATGCCACTGGCTGATGTCAGGCAGGGAAGAAAATTGTGAGCCAGAAACAAAGGGAGAAAAGAGGAGTGTGAGAAAGGGGCGAGAGGATGAAGAGACAAAAGACCGATGTGACCATGAAGAGGTGTGGTCAAATGACTAATGACAGATTCCTTCCTTAAATTCCCTGTTGTGGGACGTTCAGAATTTTTGCAAAGAGTATATTCCACTTGAGAACAGCCTGTGATACTGAGCATAAGCAGATTTATAAAAGTTATCTCAGGCAGACCAAACTTATTAGATAACACATTGACTAACAGATTATGTATGAATTCATGCTAAATAGTACATTGATGGACAGATTGTCAGTTTCAGTGTCACGTGCTGAGTGTCTTTATGAGAACACAATTACCCGTCATAATCAGGACAGGAACCTCAGTGCATGTGACATTTGAGATGAAACTCAAATGGCAATATTCTGCAAAGGCTTTGGAAAAAAGGTGCTTTCCAGTCAAGGGCTTGAAGTCGCAATGGCCCTCGGAGTGAAGTAGCGTGGCCTTGCAGCAGTGTGGACAGAGAGAGGAACCCCAATATGCACTCAAGGAACGGATGCGCAGCAGGGGACAGTCACGTGCTCAGTTGTTTGGACCTTTTTTCAGATATTGACTACCATTTCTTACTTTTGCTGTCTCTTCCAAAATGCCAATTTCACCTGAGATTCTCCTGTGATATCACAGGACTAGATTTATAGGAATTCTTAAGCAAACAGTTGAAGCTTGGTGAATTCAGTGACAGCAGATGGGGGTACCAGGGAAGCTCTAAGCAGGGTGTGATGTGGTCTGGTTTGCGTTTTACGAAAGGTTGGTTCTGTTGTACTTCGGAGACAGTCAGTTGATCTAATGAAGTTCTAGGTCAATGGAAATTGCCCTTTAATAGGAAGTGTAATTGATTTGGTAACTTGAACTATAATAGCCATTTGGCTTGAATCTACAATGCATGAAATGATTTTGTTTGACTTGATTTACAAAAAGGTTTTGGAAAAGGGACTTGGAAATTTTCTGCGCACCTCCACCCTCCTCTGTTTACAAAATACAATTTAAAAAATTGCTATATGCTGTTATTTAGATTCTGTTACAATTTCACATTTAAGTTTCTTATATTTTTAAAATATATTTGAATATAGGATGGCAGCAAAAACACAAATACCTTACAGCTGACTACAGGTCATAAATGGATTCCAAGACACACATCTAAATTAGTACTAACTTACAGCTGCACAGGGGACACACACTGGCTTTCCATATAATTTATTCTACATTTTCCACGTCGGAAGAGTATTCCTGGTTGGAAAGAACACAGCCCTGGGAGCGCAGCTGCGCTCTCAATAGTTGTTGGGCGAATCATTTAATCTTTGTGACTGGTTTGAGAAATAGGGGAATAATGTCTTCTCTGTTCTAACAAAGGTTGTTCTAAGGCTTGGTAATGTATGTGGAGGTGCTCTGAAAATCACTGTAGGGGGTCGGTGGCCGTAGACATGTGACAATTTCAAGGTAATCGAGTGGAAGAGTAGAGGCTTCTGGTTTGACTGTCCGTTCAGCTCCTGTCCAATGCCTGGCAGATAGGCTTTTGATAATTAGTGTTGAATAAGAGAATATTCACGTACACACACATTTAAAAACATTGAAAGTGTTAAAACTATAGATGATCCGGAATTATAAAAATACATTTAAGGAAGTAGTTAATAACTCCAGCTGTTGACACATAAATAAAATTAGTCCCTGTCTCTCTCCAATTGTCAATAGAGCAAGAAAACTAAAATCAAAGAAACCAAGCTCTTTGCCCATGCAGGCACAGAAATGTCACTTCTCCAGACCTGATGTCACCTCGCTTGCCTTTTTTTTCTACTTTCAACCCTCACTCACTCAAACTCATCACTTGTAATAACTTAGTTTTAAAGAGGAATTTATCTGAATGTAGACCATTCTCTGTATAGGATATTTCCTATTAGTTGTGTATGAGGCTGAGAAAATTTAGGACTTGTTCTGAGAATTAGGTTTTAATGATGCAGCTGTAAGTTCAGTGAGAATGTGTATCCAGCGAATAGGAGTAGCACCTGCTTCTGGTTGCCGTTATCTTAGAAGAAGGGTCTTTGGTTTTACTCTGGGGACACACACACTCATCCCATTTCACAGTTTCCGGGAGAAGAGCTCTGACGGGGGAGCATTTCAGGAGGAGGCAGTGGAAGCATATGAAAGCTTTTCCACAATACATAGGCTCATTCATTTTTCCCTTGGGTTATTCAGTTTGGAGTTCTGTTTTTTTGTTTCTTGTTTTAAACTTAGACCCAGGCAATGGACTTCCCATGTCCTCTGAGACACGATCCATCTCCAGTAGTAAGGCTACAGAGAATGACTATCACTAGAGAAAATACCAAGAACATCAAGTGTTTACAGTTAGTCCTGGCAACTGGGCTGGAACCACTGGCCCTGGCCTGGCTTCTCATGTCTATCTCCTCTGAGCAGGACCCATCTTACTCTCTTCCCCCTGCGACCCTTCTCCCCTCACTGAAACTTCCAGATCAAGGTTCTCAGACCCCTCTGGGTCCTCTTGTTTGTAGTCTGTAGACCTTCCAAAGGAAATGGCAAGGCTGCGACCCTGACACAATGTAGATTTCACTGTTTAGGGGTGGGTATCTCCACTCCCCCAGCAAGAAGGAGCCTGTTCACTGTGATCCGTCCTTAACACCAACCAACGTAACACCTGTATCAAATCACACACGAGCTCATTTGTTCAAACTGATATGAAATGACAAAGAACTTACTGTTATATAGAAAGATCTATTTTGGCCAAAAAAAAGTTATGTTTTTTTTTCTTTCTTTCTCTGGATTGGAGGGGGTTGGAGATTTATCTGTACTCTATGTTTGCAAGCTGGCAGTGTTGTGGCTTCCAGAAGACAATGAGACACAGATGCAGGAGGTGGGCTTGAGAGTCTTGTTTATAGGAAGGGTGTGCTCAAGAGGCTATCTAGAGAGAACTGACCTTCAAATCTCCCAGGAGAGAATCCCATCCCATCTAGCACCAGGCAGGCACGAGATGGGTTGACCAGACTTCTGGTCACAGGGCTGTCCCTCTTTAGGAAAAGACCACACAATGCCGAGAACTCCTGATCTCAGCCCAGGATCTTTTCTATATTCAAGATATTCTTATTTTGAAATTCCCAAGTAATAAGAAGTCTGCCTTTGGCTATAGGGCAATGTAAATATAACAGGGCTATACTCATGTTTGAAAGGAAAATCTATCTTCACTTTATGTGACTGAAGCAAGTACAGCAAAAAAAGTCTGTTGCAAGTGTATTGGATGTTTCAGTTTGCCAGACCTGTCATGATAAATTAATTACAGGATGTTGCAGAAATGGCAAAGCTCCAGCAGCATCTTGCATAGTTTAATATAGCCCCATTTCCCCATTTCAATGTATTTGTGGTTAGATAAATCCTCAGAAATTTACAGCTGCTATAGACTAGTTTATTATGTACTCTGCTGCACACATGATAAGTATAATAAGAATTTGATGTTCTTAAAGCATATAGATTTCACTGTCATTTCTTTACCACGGTGGAAATATTTAGTTGCTAAAAGGAGCATATGCAGATACTTCTGAACATGAACTTCTGTGGAACAAACAGGGATCATTAAAACATTACCGTGCTTTGCCATCTTCCTTTTACTTTAAACTGAAGAGCTGTAGCTCAGAGAAAAATTATACGGCATGTTTACATACAATGGTCCCGCGAACAAACAGAAAAGAAACTGCTACTGATTTTCGGTTGAAAACACCGAAAAAACGAACTGAAGCTACCACACTTTTCTCCAGGGAAACTTCTTCCTTTGGGCTCATGACTGGTTTTCGCAAGCTGCACTTGTTCATTTTTGCTCTGGCAACAAGATTATTTTCCTCACCTTCTCGTTTTTCTCCCTTTTTGGACTCTGTGTTTTTTCTTTCTTATCTTCATTAAGCAAATCATCTCCATTCCAGGCAATGTTTAATGACTGACAATATGTAAGTTTACTGAGATAAATGGTGTAGAACAAACCATTCCTACATTTTCCGCTACCATATTCTTTCCCAATTCTTGAAAAGATCAAGTGATAATTTAAGAAATGAACTACAATAGATTAAGTAAAAATCAGATCGGTCAGTACTTTTAGAAATGACACAAGCAGATGTAGTTGGACAATTCTGACACAGTAACAGAGGTGGGACGCGTGTGGTTATAGACTTTTTCAGACTGAGAGTAGAAATTAAAATTGTAGATTCTTAGCATTAGTCTCCCTAACTTTTTGAGAAAATAAAAATAACTCACCCATAATCAGAATGAATTTGAGGTGTTAGAAGAACAATTTCAGAAAACTGGGTGCTCACAACATATGCCTGATGTAGACTTGAAGAGGATCATTAGAAAAAAAGCATTCTTTGTGTTTACAAAACAAATGTTTTTATACTGTCTAGTTCCTGCCTTAACTTAAAGTATTTCCTATTCACTTTAATAATTAGAGCAGAAGTATATGATGAATGAAGTGCCTCATTACCAACTTTGCTTTCCGGGTCTAGCTGTCTGCTTTTGCCTACATGGTCCATTGTTAACCCTAAATGATGCTGACATCCAATTCTCCTGCAGATAATTGGGTCCATGCATAGATTGAGTTTGCCAGTCAACAGAGCCTTTTGATTGACATGAGTCTTGATGTTTTTATTATCTCTTATATGATTGGAATGGCGCCTTGGCTGCTTCTTGAATAACACACTACTATATATGCATTAGTTTGATTCCATTTACTCTATTTCCTAAGAAAATGTAAGAATTACAGTATGGAGGAAAGATTTATCAAAATAATTATAGATAAAAAAGTTATCAGTTAATTTTTTTTTTACCCAGATGTATTTCATTTTATTTAGGTCACTGTTGCATTAAAGACACGTTAGATGTTTCTAGTGCCTGGATGTGGTTGTTGGGCAGTTACTCTTGCATGTGCTGGAGTCTCTGACTACGACCATGTGCTGGAGTCTCTGACTACGACCATGTGCTGCTGGCTTACTCTACACGGCAACTGAGACCCAGCACTTCACAGACCTGCCAGTGAACGGGTCTGACAAACCTCCATTCACAGCTAACACTGATGTTTACTGGCCAAGTGCACTTGGACAAGTTCCTTAGCCTTCAAAGTCTTGGTTTCCTTATTTGCAGTGCAGAAAAGATTTTATCTACCTGATGGGTTTGACGTGAAGAATAAATGAGGTCATGCACATAAATTGAAGGTTTGGGGAATATTTTCTGTAGTAAAGTTCAATGAAGTAGAAATCAACAAATATATATAGTTTTAAAAAGTTGGACTGTTGAAAAATGTTCCCATAATTTACTTAACAGATATAGCCCTCAGATGGAAATCATTTAAATATTTATTAAAGCGTTACGTTCAAAAATTTTTGTTATAGTTTATAGAATTTTCTAACCCTCTTAAAAATACTTGTGAGTTAAATAAACGACTGAAGTGACCTGTCATATAAAGCTCTAAACCCGTAAGTCATTTCCCACATCTAATCTTGCTGGACTTCTTAAGGAGAAAATATCTAGAGCTTAAAAATAAAATTAAGGACAAGGATTTGCTTTTATGGAAACAAACCTTACACAAGATTTCAAAAGCACCAAGTGTTAGCATTTTAAATGTAACACTGAATTTATGGTATAAAATATTTCATGCTTTAAATCTTTTAAAAGCTTGCTCTTTGTTCTAGTTTTGCAAATCTTATTCATTGACAGTTTTGATACTGAAGACTCTTTAATCATTAAGCTAGTGTATAATCAATAATTGGGAAAGAAATTTCTAAGAATGGTTTAAAACATTTCTTAGATCTAAAAAAAGTGTCAAACTGTTATTTGTTTGGAAAATAAAAAGACATCAAAATGGGATAAAATTCAACAATTTCAGAATGAAGATAAAACAATAAAACAATTTTTTTACTAAGAAAATGTATGCTATCATAAATCTCCAAACGGACTCTTTTGTCTGATTTTTCTTCTTTATTACAATTTGGAATTATTACTTGTGGGGCATTTTTATGATCTCATCTCAGAGACTGTGGCGTAAAATGGCTTATTAATTTACTTGTGGACGTAACCCAGTCTTTCTTCGTCAATGGCCAAACTGTCTGGGCTTTGAACGGGACCAACTTTTCCTGCTGTTTGCCTCGGTGGTTGCTTTTATCTTCAGGAGTTGCAATATAAAAATGCCCTTTACTTTTCATATGGACATCAAGATCTCAGCTCACATTTAGCTCTCCTAACATATTCTTTCACTTGTCATGATTTAACATTTTCTGCAATGTGTTAAAATTCTTTGTGATTAAAACCAAAATAAGGGCATCAACACACAAATCAAAACCATGAGCTGAGCCTGCAGAGAGACGCATATTTTTATTTATTATCCAGGGCAGTCACAAGACAGAAAAAACACGCTTGTACAAGGGTGGCACAAGCTAGCTGCGCCCAGCTGTACTCGAAGGGCAGACAGAAGCTTCCAGAACAATGAGGACTCACTGCTGTCGGAACAGACTTCTGCGCTGATCCCGAGGGCTTCCGCAGTCATCACTACCACTCACCACTTTCAAAAACACCCCCTCCCTTTAGTTCCACACAGGAGGGGCCTGTTTACCAATTTTCATGCCTCTGCAACATGTGCAGGGATAAGAGCCAAATATATTTTTACTAGAAGATATTTCACATCGGGTACACATCTGGACAAGGTTCACACCTCAGTGCCCAGCACTGTTTTTCTCACTTCTTATTTTAATGGAATCAATTGTCTAATTTGGTAAATAAGTTTTCTAATTTTACATTAGTTTTGACCTTTTGGGGTTAAATATTTCACTGACAGACTTATAATCACATAGTTGAGAAATAACAAGTCAAGAAAAATGAAATGAACTTTCCTATTATAACATTACACTTCAAAATACACAGTCACATAGTAATGACAAGCGTTACTCTGGAATTAAAAAAATAAATAATGCAATGTAACCATTTAAAACAAACATTAAGTCTAAAATAAATATTAAGCATTGGGTGTCCAGAAATTACTTACATGCTTAAATATGAAATGCTTTTTTTTAAGTAAAGAAATTTGGAACACTGTTGCCGGTCTAGCCAAAAGACATTTTAGTTTCTCTGTATCAACTTATATACATATATATGATTCATTCAAAACAAACTTGTTCCCTTTGAATGCCTTTCTTACTTGGAACCATTTTGAATACACAATATTTTGAAACTGCTTATATTTTAAATAAAGTTACATTTCAGAAGCAGATACTTCATATTTTGAGCATAACATCACACCTGTTCCACATTACAGATATAATATTAGATAATTACCTAATGAACATCCTGACAACACAAACACTTTTTTCACGTTTGCGAGTAGCAATTATGGTTTTTACTTTATTGGTTTTGAACGGTAACATAATTTTGGTGTAATTACTGGCAAGTACAAGTACTGACACTTTGATCAACAACAATCACAATGGTTTACAACAATTAAGCTCAAAAGGCCACATTTATTTTTTCCAAGCATACCTCTTGCTTCTGACTTTTCTAGATTCCATCATATGGATGAGAACAGTGGATTCTTCCTTTCTTCCTTAGTTTCTGAAAATTCTGAACTCTGAAGAGAAATTCCATTTGATGCAAGTTGTCGTTTCACGTCTGTGTATTTGGTTCTTTGTCTCGTCACTGTTCTTCAACTCTTTACTAGGAGAAAAATACACAAAATTTAGCAAATGAACTTAATGTCTTTTGGCCACAGTCAAATCTTGGCATGAGCCCGCATAGTGGCACAGGTAATAAAACACAGAGCACAGCGCGCGCACACACACACACACACACCCCACAGCGCTAATTACACTGCCTGTCTCTGGTGTGCCTTGTGACAATACTGGTAACACCTTCAGTACCATCAGCAGTTGCTTCAAGCCCGCTGTAGCACTGGCAAGCTAACTACAAGCAAAAAAAATACAAAAAACACAACACTTCACAAATACAGACACTAAGTACCCCAAGCACGGGATACCTCCCAGAAATTAAGAGCAGGCAATCAGAGTTTATAAAATCCTCCATTCGCTGCGGAAAAACTGTTGTGGATCATGCTTCAGAGTTAGTGACTGGGAAACATGGAGACCATTTCATTAAGCAGCTTCTTTCATTTAGTCTTTGGTTGCGTCTAGTTTTACAAGTGGGTAAACTATTAGATGTTTTTTTCAAATAAACCCCCAGCATATTGTGTGTCATTTCTGATGGACAAAGACAGTGATGGTTAAGTAGGCGTCTAGGTGCAGCTCTGGGATAAAACAAACCCCACTGCCGAGGACCACAGAGGACAAAACAGGCCGCTTCTTTAGAGCCCGTGGAGTGAGCATCCTGCAGCTGAGGGAGACGCGCAAGTGGGGCCGGGCCTGAGATGTTTGATACGACTATTCACATTCTAGTCATGAACACAAGCGTCTGGACTTGCACAAAAATGTCTTTTCCCTAAACAGAAAGGCTTAACACTCGGCTGCTCTTCAAAACCAGACTGCAGCCTAAGAACGACGGCGTTCTGGTTAGCGTGGTGGTCCACTCCATCGATCACTCCCGGGGGAGGTACAGGCTGGAGCATTACGGCGGGGAAGGGCCGGCTAGCCACTTCCCAAGGGCCTTCCCCGGTGGCCCGGAAGGGCTGGGGGACATCTGTGTCTAGGGACAGGCCCGATCCTCAGGAAATGATTGCACTATCGTTTCATATGAAAAACATTTACACATGAGGGGGAAAAAAGCCCTTTGTTAGTTGGTGCTTCCTGACTTTAAATTTGTTAGACAGACTAATCACAGATAAGCTGGAATGACATAGAGAAGTCCAAAAATGTTTTAAATGAAGCTCACAAAAGAAACTGGAGTAGAAAGTGGTGCAGATATGGTGTGCCAAGGTATAGTCTCACAGGAGCAAAAAAACCCAAAACGTCATTTTTGTCCCCATGTGGATACAGGTCAAGTACATAAATCTTAAGCAAATTAGGGTCTGATGAAAGTGAGAGAGTAGTAAAGGCTCAAATGGATGCTGGGCACAAGTCACCCAGTCTTAGAAACATGTGCAAGGGACAGAGAAGATGGTTAAGAGGCTCTCAGAGGACTAATAAGGCACAACAGAAGGAGAGGAAGTTTATGACCGTGGTAGGCTAGAGTTAAGAAAAACAGAAAAGGGAAAGGGTGGGGGAACATTTGGAAACGAGTGAAGGAATCCAGCACATGCAGAAGATGTGGGGCCAGTTAGAGGACGGCACTGTGAGAGGTCAGCAAACAGAGAAGCCAGGAGGACCCTCTGGAGAGGGAACCCGAGAGAACTCTAAGGAGAAAAGCTGAAGCAGGCAGTGGAGATAACATCTCTAAGGGAAATGAGACAGGCTAAGAGGAGACAGGAAGGCTGGAAGGAGAATGACAAAGGCTACCCACAGAAGGGAGAAAAGGGACTGAATTACAGGAGGCGAAGAGATGGTCAAGTGTACACCTCAGACAACCAGCGAAAAGGAGTGGCCCCTTGTCATGATGAATGGTGACAGCATTGGGGCTGAAAAGCTGAGAGAGGGAAGGGATGTCACCTAACCAAAGACACAAGATTGAGTCCAAACCCAGTCTTCCTCCGAGGTGTCTCCTCCTAAAGTGTCCTGGGGCGCTGACGGAGGGAGCGAGTAACAAAGGGCCTTTCTGAAGGCAAGTCGCATCAAAAGAAAGAGAAAAACCTGCACAGCAAGATTTTGAAATGAATAAGAAACCACACTAGTGTTTGTGGGTATGTTACATGTAAAAAAGAGGATTCATAAAAATACTGGGCTCTTCCCCACAAGAAATTCAATCCAGTAAACATTCCCCAAAGGTTCATTATGTGGCAAGTCGCCAGGCTGAGGGCGGCCCATGAGCAGTGACACCCCCTGCCTACGCGCACTTGCCATCTATAAGTGCGTCTCTCATCAGGGTTAACAGGCCAAGTGTCGTGTAACACAAATAACCCTGAACTTGGAGCCAGAAGATCAAGTCCTAGTTTGGGCACTTTTTAGCTGTGACTCTAAGACTGTGACTCCTTCATATGTAGAAGGAATAGGCTGTGGAAAATTTCTGAAATGACTTTCATTTTAAAAGAAATGATAAAGTAGTACATATCAAATAGGCAGAGCAGAAAAATGAGAAAATACACTAAAATGAAAGTTCCAGGTACAATAATAATAATAAAGCGCCAGGAGGTCTCGGTGTTCATCACTGATTGGCTGCCTGGCCGTGGCCAGGCTCCTTCTCTCTGTGAAACGCTGTTGGAAGCAGCGCCTTCCGACTGAGTCCCTGCATGTGCTTGGCTGTTTTCCTCCCCGAGTCCTGGGAGCCCGACCGTCAGGTCAAAGGACACCAGCAGGTTTGAAAATTAAAAAACGAAACAACAACAAAAACAAACCACCCTCTACAAAGAATGGATCAGTTTTATACCACTGCTACCAGTGTATCAACTCTGGTACTTTAAATTTGAAACTTGGTGCCATTTTGTGAAGGATCAGGTATTTGTTTTAATTCCTCTTAATGTGATCACTGGACAGTGGGTATGTTTCCTATGCTCACTGCCATTTATTTATTTTTATACACACACACACACACACACACACACATATATATCATTTCTTCCTTTTTAGAAAATGATTTATTTATTTTTAGAGGGAGAGGAAGGGAGGGAGAAAGAGAGGGAGAGATATCAATGTGTGGTTGCCTCTTGCATGCTTCTTACTGGGGACCTGACCTGCAACCCAGGCATGTACGCTGACTGGGAATTGAACCAGAGACCCTTTAGTTCACAGGCTGGCACTCAATCCACTGAGCCACACCAGTCAGGGTATGTATGTATATGTGTGTGTGTATGTATGTATGTGTGTGTGTATTTCTTTAAGAATTCCTTTAAGAATGTCTTGATGTCTTATGCACCCTGGCTGGTGTGGCTCAGTGGACTGAGTGCCGGCCTGCGAACAGAAAGGTCTCCGGTTCGATTCTCGGTCAGGGCACATGCTTAGGTTTTGAGCCAGGTCCCCAGTTGGGGGCGCACAAGAGACAACCAATTGATATATCTCTCACACATCAATTTTTTTCTCTCCCTCTTTCTCCCTCCCTTTCCCTCTTTGCAGAGATAAATAAATACAAAACAAAAAAGAATGTCTTGTTCACACTCTTTGCCAGTTTTTCTACCAGTGTTCTTTTCCTTGTTATTTTTTAGAGCTTTTTACATGTTAAGGGTCTTACACTAATCCTTTACCTGTCATATACTTTATGAAGTTCTTCCCCATCTCAGGCTACTGTATATTTTCAGATTTTGCTTACGGCGGCTCTTCTCTCTGACACACAGGCATACCTCATCTCACCGTGCCTCACTAACACACCGTGGGTTACGGCCTTCTTCCACTGAGCAAGTCTAAGGGCTCCGTTTTATCAACAGGCTCAGGTGATGGTCAGCATTTCTTAGCAATGATGTGTTTTTAAATTAAGTGTACCATAGATATAATGCTATTGTATACTTAACAGACTACAGTATAGTGTAAGCAAAACTTATATACGTACTAGAAACCAAAAAATTCATGTGACTTGCTTTATTGCAGAGGTCTGGAACCAAACCCACCCTATCTCTGAGATATGCCTACATATCATTTTAAAGTTTCTATTATTTGAATCTAAAAATCCGTTTCAAAATGGTTTCTAATTCTGGTATCGAGATTAAAAAAAAAGTCATTACCTAACCCACAATTAGGTAACTATTCATCTATATGCCTTCTGTACGATTAGATTTTATATTTTCACAATTAAAATCTGAAAATACTGATGAAACTTTGAATCTAGTCCCAGAAAGTGAAAATTTCATAGAAGCAGACATGCCAGAGCAGCACCATCTTACTTTCCGCAGACCAAGGTCCCATGTAACTAACAGGAAAACAGAAGTCTTCTTATACTCCACCCCCACCAGGAAGCACGGCCACGCAAACCCATCTTTTCCTGCTTGCCTGCCTCAGTGGAAACAGTGCCCCCACTTCTGGTTTCACAGTCCAATCCTAGGCATTTCCTTAGGTCCCCTGGGAATCGCCTCTTATCGCATACCCTCGATGGCTCCTCTCAAGGAACAATTTCCTCTCAGTTTGTAAATATTCTCGTCCTTCCCTCTGTATTAAGTCTTCTCTACATCCTATGTTTCCACTGGTTACTGCCCAGCCTTTTCTTTCCTTTGAAGGCAGCCTCTTGGAGAAGCAGTTCATTCTGACGGCCTTTTCCCTTTGGGCAGGAGACAACCCAATTCCTGCTTCCAGGGCTCCCCCAAACCACCCTCTCTGTCTTCTGGGTTGCAAGGACCCTTTTCAGCCCCGACTCAATTTCTCTCTTCCGCATCTGTCATTGTTAACCAGGCCTTTCCGAAAGCTTTTCCTACTGACTCTATGACACAACCTTCTCCCCGCTGTCTTCTTACCTCTATGAGGGGGACTTTTTGGCCGGTTTGTTCATTCTTGCTCACCTGTGTGTCCATCGCCTGTCTTTGGTCCTCACGGCTCTGTGCTTTGTCCACTTGAGAACTACAGGAGGGAAAGACCAGAAACCAGGAGCCAGTAAGAAAGCTGCTAGAACAGCTCAGACCAGGCTCGCATCTCAGAAAGAGGCAGTGGGAACGCAAAGGGGAGGTAAGTGTGAGGACCGGAGAGGGAAACATTTGAGAGACTATACGAGTTGCTCAAAATAATGCAAAGACATAAAACTTCAGTTGGTTGGGCTTCCCCTTAACCATGATAAAGGGAGAAGAATAAAACAAATTTTACTACTCTCGGAAAGATGTCTGGGACACCTTTCAGAAAGATTTAATCAGATGGAAAATGTGTGTGTGTGTGTGTGTGTGTGTGTGTGTGTGTATGTAAAAGTATGGGGTGTTCCTTAATGACAAAGAAACGAATGAAGAAGTTCATGCATAAGAAATTTGTAATATTCTAACCTGTGGAATGGGGAATGCAGCTTTTCAAATAGTTCAATAGTAATAGTAAAATATAAAACAAATATTAGTGGACAATTCGGTACTAGCACAAAGTATGTTAGAAGAAAGAAAATACAAAAATAATGTAAAAAGGGAAAAAAGTCAGCCAGGGCTTCTGTGGCTCAGTGGACTGAGTACCAGGCCGGTCTGTGAACCATAGGGTCACTGGTTCGATTCCCAGTCAGGGCACATGCCTGGGTTGCAAGCCAGGTCCCCAGTAGGGGGCATGTGAAAAGCAAGCACATATTGATGTTTCTCTCCCTCTCTTTCTCCCTCCCTTCCCCTCTCTCTAAAAATAAATAAATAAAATCCTTAAATTTTTTTTTTTAAAAAGGGAAAAAATTCAAAGAGTGGAAGACAGTTCCTCCTTTCTAGGAGGTCCAGGAATGGTGGGAGATATCAAAACAAAAGAAAGACAAAAAAATTTCATAATCAAGTAATAAGTAGAATTGAATAGAGAGTGCTATGAACTGAATGTGCTCTGTTATAACAGACAAATTGAAAACTTAACCAAAAGGAATATATTTAGAAACAGGGCCTTCAAGGAGATAATTAAGTCTACGTGAGGTGGTAAGGGTGGGACTCTAATCTACAGGACTGGTGTCCTTAAGGGGAAGAGACACCAGAAATCTTTGTCTTCACACATGCACCAGGGAAAGGCCATGTGAGGACACAGCAAGAAGGTGGTCATCTGCGACCTTGCTGGAACCTTGATCTTGAACTCACAGTCTCCCAGAACTGTGAAAACATAAACTGCTGTTGTTTAAGCTACCCAGACTCTGGTCCTGTTATGGCAGCTCAAGAATAATACAGAGATGTGTAAATAAAATGAAGCCCTATGACTGAGAAGCAAAAGGTCAGAAATTACAAAGATGAAAGAATAAATAAAGTATAATTAAGAAAGAAGTAGAATGATGAGTGAGAAAGGAAAGGCTGAAAATGAATATGAAACTAGGTTAGTATTCTGAAAGAATAACTAGTAATTTACGATATCAATCAACCTGAGGTCCACCCTTTCCACCTATCTCCAGGGAATCTGTGCTATGGCACTAAATGAGAATTTTAAAAAAAGACTTTATTTATTTATTTTTAGAGAGAGGGGAAGGGAGGGAGAAAGAGAGAGAGAGCAACATCAGTGTGTGGTTACCTCTCGTGTGCCCCCTACTGGGGACCTGGCCTGCAACCCAAGCATGTGCCCTGACCTGGAATCAAACTGGCGTTTAGATTCGGAGGCCCATGCTCAATCCACTGAGCCACACCAGCCAGGGTGCTGTGGCATTAAAGTAAAACTCAAGTGTCTGTGTAGGTCACAGTGACCAGGTGAGTGAGGGAAGCTACAGGTAACACAGCAGCACTGTGGCAAACTGCAGAGGGGCCGACCCATCTGAGGGTGGCAGTCCACAGGCTTGGCCCTAGCCAATGGATGTCATGGAAGAAGGTGGAGCTGTGCATTATTTCTAAGAGAAGTCAAAAACCTGCATTTATGTAAAATATTTTTATATTTGGACAACTAATAAAATTACACACAGGCACAGTGGACCCAACCAAGGATACCAGGAAAGATACCCTGAAAATACATAAAACATCTGGGTTTTGTTTACAGCCAAGATGGAGTAACTGGAACCAGATGTACCTTTATGCACCAAAAAGACTGGACAAAACATATGAACCAACAGTTTTCAAGATACTAAATCAGAGGCAACAAAGAACAGTTCCCCGAGATGCAGAAAATAAAGGACATGAGCCCTGTGACGGCCCAGCATACTGCCTTTGGTGTTTCCGGGCCACGGCATGAAATCTGCGGAACCGGGGGCAGCTTGAGAAGAGGTGAGGGCCTGGGAAAACCAAAGTGGGCAGGGTTCATAGAATGCCAGGGAGGAGGCAGCCTCATGGTGAGAGAATCTGAACATCTGCAAAGCATTCCCTTTAAGTATTTGGCGGAGCACTGATGAGCGCATCCATCTCAGAAAATTCAGCAACAGTGTCTGTTCCCATCAGCCAGGCTGGAAAACCTCAGAACTCAGAGGGCATAGGGTAGAAGTGACTTGTGTCAGTAGTGAGGAATAAGTGGCCCTAGATAAATCTGGTTCCAGTCTCACCGAACAGGCCTTAACAGCAAGACCTGAAAGTATCACACAGTTTTCCCATAGCTTAATTACATTCTATAACAGAACTTAAGAATATTTATGGGAATACAAAAATATCTAGCAGCCAAAGATAAAATTTTCAGTGTGGCATCCAATAAAAATGGACCAGAAGAGAGGTAAAAAAAAGGGTGTGGGGGAGTACAACCTATAACAAGGACAAAAAACATGAAACCAACCCAGAACGCCACAGACGTTAGAATTATCAGACGAGGACTTTACCTGCTCTAAAGGTAAAGAAGACACATGGAAGATTTTTAGAAGACCTAAACTGAGTTTTTGGAGATGAAAATTAAACTTTCTGAGATGAAAAATATTCTGGATGGGATTAAAGGCAGATTGGACATTGCAAAGAAAAGATTAGAAAGCTTGGAAGGCACAGCAGTGAAACTATCCAAGATGGAACACACAGACAGAAAAGAATTTAAAAAATAAACCAAGCACCAGTGAGCTGTAGGACATCTTCATAGGGCTTAACATACATGCAGTTGGAACCTTCAGAGAAGAGCAGAGAAACAATTGGGTACAGGAAAAAAAAGGCAGAAGAAAAAATGGCCCAAAATGTTCCAAATTTGATGAAAACTATAAACCTACAAATAAATCCAAGATCAACTTACCCCTAGTACCAGAAACACAAAGAAAATCACAATGAAGCCCATCACAATTTAATTACCCAAAACTAATGATAAAGAAAAATTTGAAAAACAATTTAAAAAACTTTTATTTTTGATTTTAGGGAGAGGGGAAGGGAGGGAGGAAGAGAAGGAGAGAAACGCCAATCTGAGAAACATCGACGGGCTGCCTTCTGTAGGTGCCCTGACTGGGACCGAACCTGCAACCCAGGCAGGCCTGTGCCCTAACAGGAGTCCAGCGGGACTTTTCGCTTCGTGGGAAGACACCCAACCAACTGAGCTGTGCCAGCCAGGGTGGTGATAAAAATAAATCTTCTAAGTACCCAAACTGGGAGAAAACATGTTATGCACAGTGGAACGTATTACTTGTTGGGAAAAATACAAGTGAGAAGAGAGTGGGACATCCTTCCAGTACCAGAAAACAAACAAACAAATAAACAAGCAAACAGCAAATCTTTTAACACAGAATTGCATTTCAGATGAAAATAGCATTCAAAAGCAAAGATGAAATGGACCTTTTCAGATATGCAAAAAAGTCAGGTATTCATTCTTCGCTAGCCAACACTGTAAGAAATGTTAAAGGGAGTTCTTTAGGCAGAAGGAAAAGGATTGATGGAAATACGACTCTATATAAAGGAATGAAAACCACTGGAATTGTAGCAGAATGGGCAAGTATGTAAGACTTTAATATTTTCTATCTCTCAAAAGATGGTAGCATAAGCAAAAAAACAGCCATGCAGTGAGGGAGAACATATTATAACATACACAAAATAAAATATACAACTATAGAAGCATGAGGGTCAGGAGAGAAGAAATGGAA
>VMDR010003719.1:0-68429 GCA_007922815.1 Macrotus californicus
TTTATTATTCCTGCACATACCTCTATCAGGGGTGTCCAACCTTTTGGCATCTCTGGGCCACAATGGAAGAAGAATTGTCTTGGGCCACACATTAAAAACACAAACACTAACAAAAACAAAAACAGGTCATAATGTTTTAAGTCAATTTATGATTTTGCGTTGGGACACATTCATAGCCATCCTGGGCCACAGGCAGCCATGGGCCATGGGTTGGACACCCACAAACTGTGAATTTGTTTTTAATATTTTAAAAGACATATTTACTCTCTATCATTTTTGAGAAAGTAGGTTAAATCAAATGATTTATTTTCCTCATTTTAAGAATGTTGTAAATCAGTACAATAAAGTAAGTGCTTTGAGTCTAAAATTCATGAACCAATTAGAAAATGTCCTTTTGTTTTTATTTGTAAAATGGTGCAACCACTGTGAAAAATGGTGTGAGTCTCTCAAAAAGTTAAACAGAGGACTGCCATGTTGACTCAGCAGTATACTCTGGATACATATCCCGAAGACATGAAAGCAGAGACTTGGATGGATATCTACATCACGTTCACGGCAACATTATACACAATAGCCAAAAGGTAGAAACAAACCAAATGTCCATCAAAAGATAAGTGAGTACATGAAAGGTAGTACATGCACACCATAGAATCCTATTCAGTCATAAAAAGGAATGGATTTTAATATATGATATACTATGGGTGGACCTGGAAAACACTATGACAAGTGAAATGGAACAGACACAGAACCATAAATGTGTGACCCCTCTTGCATAAGGTGCGTACCCTAGACAGACTCATGGAGGCAGAAGGCAGAGTAAGGTTAGCAGCAGCTGTGAAGAAGACAGAAGGGGGAATTGTTTCGTGCATATGGCATTTGTGTCTGTTGGGGATGATAAAAAAAGCTTTGGTAATCTCATAGTAACCACGAAGAAAATAATAATGGATACACAAAAGATAAAGAGAAAGGATGGTCACTACAGAAAATCATCAAATCATAAAGGAAGGGAACAAGAGAGGCAGACAGGAACAAGGGAATTACAAAGCAGTCAGAAAACAATAAACAAAATGGCAATAAGTATATGCTTATCAACAGTTATTTTAAGTGTAGATGACTAGATTCTCCAATCAAAAGACAGATAGCACATGATTTCACTCATTTGTGGAATCTAAAGAACAAACTGAACTAACAAGCAACACAGAGACAGACTCAGATGGAGAGCAGGCTGACAGCTCTGGGGGGTATGGTTAGGGGTGGAGGGATCAAATACAAAAGAAAAAGACTCATGGACTTTGACAACAGTGTGGTGATTGCAAATGGCAGGGGCGAGGTGAGGGGGAAGAAGGTTGAAGGGGGATACAAGGTAATGGGAAAATGCAGTAAAAGTAAAGTATTAAAAATAAGTAGACAGAAAAAAAACAGAGAGAGGCTGAATGAATTAAAAAACAAACAAGAAAAAAAGATCCATTTATAAGATGCTCACCAGAGATTCCCTTCAGATGTAAGGACACACATAGACTGAGGTGAAGGGACAGAAAAGTATCATGTGAGTAGAAACTAAAATGAAGCTTGGGTAGCATCTGTACTTATATCGAACAAAATAAACTTTAAGACAAAACTTGTAATAGGACACAAACATAGGAGCATCTAGATACATAAAGCAAATGTTAACTAAAGAGAGAAATAAACAGCAATCAATTACAAGAAAAAAACTGGGAAATTCACAAATATGTAGAGATTAAACAATTATTGAATAACCAACGAGTCAAAGAAAAAAATAAAATAAAATACTTTCAGACAAATGAAAATGGAAGTCCGACATCCCAAAACTCACAAGATGCAGTAAAAGCAGTTTTAAGAGGGATGTTCGTGTCAATGAATGTCCTCATTAAGAAACAAGAAAATCTCCAACGTGCAACCTAACTTTACAACTCAAGGAACTAGAGAAAGAACAAAGCCTCCAAATTAAGAGAATAGAAATAAACATTAGAGCAGAAATAAATGAAATAAAGGCTGAAAAGATAATAGAAAAAAAAACAATGAAACCGAGTTTGTTTTTGAAAAGCTGAACAAATTTGGCCAATCTTTAACACTTCACCAAGGACATGCACCTGTGTCTGTTTTCTATGTGGAGTGTTAGGCACAAGTGTGACCTGCTTTCTGACACGACGTGACTTAGAAACTTCTGAACTTGAGAAACAGCATCTCTGTGACAAATTAATGCTTTTTAGTCATTAAAACACAACAGAGCTAAAGCTGCTAAAATCAGAGATTACCAACTCTGGCAAAGTGGAAACCTGTAAGAGGTGAGATTTGTTGTGCTGAAGACCCTGGTCATTGGGTCAACTTGAGCACCGAGCTTCACCCCGAATTCCTGAGTCATGATTTGATTACATCTGCACCAGCCTGGTGATCAAGGACACAGAAGTGGCCAAATGAGGCTCCAGCTTCCAACTTCCAGGAAGGGAGATATCAAAGGCTTTCCCTCTTAACAAGTGGCTTACAGAACTTGTGGGATTTTTTTTAGCCAAACTCAGAGTACAGGAAAACTGGCCAGTCTCTCACACACCTAGCTCTGAACTTCTTTGATAGCCAATGTGTAATGCAGGAGCTCCAAACAGGGGGCTTCTTAAGTGTTTGTGATATTCCAAAAACACCACCCAGAGGACTAGCAGATGTGGAAATGTCTGCCATTGCACATCACTGGGGAGGGCACCAACGATGGGGGTTAGTGCAGGAGAGACTGCACCTCCTCCAGTTGGAGGCTCCTTATATGGGGTCCCAGACAAAGGAGGCATGTGTCTCAAACCTGACTCTAAACATTACCTCTGTGTGTGAAAGGTCAAGAAGCAGTCACAGAACACTAAGCCGCACCCAAAAGGAGGTAAGGAGGGAGTTACAACCCACTCCCCAAACAATACATGTCCCTCCTGCCCAGGGGCCCCCTGCTGGCTCTCATCATGGTGATGGGAGAGACGTGCCAGCATCCACCCCCCACAATCTATTTTCCCTAATTTTGTCTTTAGAGATGAAGGGGTTGAGTGAAGAAGCCCATTTGTTTTTCCCCAAATTCAACCTGTTCTCTTCCTCCTAAGGCCCAGGACTTGAAGGGCGTGATCACAAGCCACAATAGAGCTAAAAGCGGGAGGGGTGTCTTCTCCCATCATTGCTGAGTTTAATCCATGAAGTTCAGGTGCTGATTGCTGTACTTCACTTGCTATTCTCCCACGTGCCAGATATCCCTGAAACTACCAGAGACAATATGCAAATAAACAATTCTTTGTGTAGAAGCAGTCTTACTTGAGAAGAGACCCCCACCTGCTCCTGAAGCTCAGAATTTCCATCTCTGCAAAGGGAATGTTGGTCATCAGCCAGCGGAGCAGACACTGAGTGGAAAGCTCATGTTTCCTGTGACTCCTTTGTTGTCTTAACATCTAAGCACTTTGCAAATCGCTGCTTGATGGTGGGTTGAAGATCTCTCTTTGAGAGTGAAGTGTGATCGGGTTTGGCCTCTGCTGGACAAAAAGTGATTTGTTACAGACCTGTGGGGGCAAGATACTGCTATCAAATGGACCCCTTCCCCCAGGATCCCTCTGTACTAGGTTCGCCTTGCCCGCTGTTCTTAAGAATTATGGCTCTCAATATCAGAGTTTGGTAAAAAGGAAAAAGGAACTGTGTATTCAAAAGTTATACAGGTTTAGAGAAATGGCAGTATGTCACCATTAAATACTCAAAGTCCCTTAAAACACCCCAAAACACACACAGTCCTTCCTTTCCCCCTTTGTCCAGTCAGGGAACCGTATCTCAGGAAAAGAAATAGAAGCCTGTAGCTCAGGTAGCCCCTGGTTCTTCCCAGTAATCCGTGCTCAGCTGGCAGGCCTCCCACGGTTCCCAGCACCATCAGCTGTGTCACTGGGATCTCCAGCTCTTAATCCCAACCCGCATGGCACCTTCTCATGGCCCACCACTGAGAGTCCTTTCACCCCTTCCTTCCTGCAGCATCTCTCCTGCATTCTTTCAAACTGCTAAGAGAGAGCTTTGCATGGCTGTCCATCTTGCTTTCCTGCTTCCTAAGCCCCGTGGTTAAGGGAGTCCTCTCTCTGCCCCCAAAACCTCGTGGTTCCAACCCACATGGCTACTGTGCCTAGGTTTAAATCCATTTCTGACTCCTCCCACAATTGGCTGCACCTGCCAGCATACCCATGTTTTTCCAGCCTTTCTTGGCTGCCAAAGTAAGTCCGGGCAGGCGTGGCCCCATGGAATGGAGCAAACCATCTCCAAGCTCTCACGCAGGCTCTGCAACCAGGGGGAGCTGCCTCTCAGTTACAGCATGGGTCGAAGTCACTCCCATCTCCCTGGCTCGAAGCAGGGCCACAGCTACTTAACTTATCTATGAAGCTAGCCAGCTGTTACAGATATGTAAGATAACCATTTTTGCAAATCAGGTACGAAGCTGGCCAACTGCTGATATGCAAAATAACTCTAAAGGCTCTGCTGCATGTGTCCCATCCCCTGTCCAGACTTGTGGGTGTGGGGATATCCTATATTTTTATATTTCCTGGACACCCTGAGTTCTAGACCCCATTACAAACCCCTCTTTGGGGAGCCCTGGCTGCATTCCGTTACAACATTATCTCTCTTTCCTCTATGTTAAGCACTGAATGTTCACTTCTCTGTCCCCTTGTCTCAAGCCTTTGGTCTTTGCCCATGGTAGGGGGAGATCGGACACATGTTGATGGCACTATATTTTTATTGTGGAAAAAATAAAAATGCCTCCTCCGGTGCAGCATTTTATACAGGCAAAGACTCTGACTGGTTTGCCATCCTGTTTCTCCCAACATCCCCTGGGTGCCTGCTGAGTGTGCGGGGGCAGCACCGGGACACTGGCATGGGGCACCCCACCTGAGTTTTGCTCACCTGCTGCACTTTTAGGCTTTGGGCTTTGAGCAACTCTGGGACCCTGTCTGGGCCTTGATTTCTCAGGTGTGCAATGGGATATCCAGGCCTCAGGGTGGGTGTGGTGATGCCCCAATCATACCTCAGTCCCACTCCATTAAGAGTGCCTGATCACATAAATGGAAGAACTGTGACCAGAACCCAGCTCTTCTGATTCCCTGCTGATCTCTCATCCCAGATTAATGGCCCCTCAAAGACGCCACATCCGAGTCCCTGAAACCTGTCCACATGTGATGTCCTTGGCAAAAGGAATTCTGCAATTGTGATTAAGTGAAGGCTCTTGAGATGGCAGAGATTATCCTGGGTTATTGGGGAGGGTCCAATCATCACAGGGCTTCTTTAAGAGAGAGGCAGGAGGGGCAGAGTCAGGAGAACATGTAAGGATAGAAGCAGAGACCATTAGAAAGAAAATAGCCCTCAGGTGGATTGAGAGGCCGTGAGGCTGGGAGGCAGGCATCTCTAGGAGCTGCAAGAGGTGAGGACAGAGCCCCCGAAGACACCTCAGTCGTAGCTCAGGAAACTGCCTTCGAATTCCTGACTCCCATCAATGGAGGCTAATATGTTCATGTTGTTTTCGGCCACCAAATTTGTGACGTTATAACAGAAGCAATAGGAAACAAATGCATTATCCCCGCCTTCAAAGCAATGGGAATGCTTGAGGATATTGCTTTTGCTTATATTGCTTCTGGGCAAAAGTGAGCCTACTGTGCCATTTTGACATTCTTTTGAGTTAAAAAAGCTATCGTAATAATCAAAACCTGCATATCTTTTTCCATACGAACAACTGTAAGCCTATTTTTACCTGCCCCCGTATATATATCTGCTCTGTGTATCAGAGGCTGCAGGAAGTGCCACTGTTACATTAGCTGTATTTATTCTCATTCTCATTTCCCCACAGTGATCGCAAGAGATAAGAAGAGCCCTGGTGGTCTCAGTTAATGAGCTTTACTTACTTAATTCAATTCATAAACAACAAAGGGTTTAGATAAATGAAAGTAATTATAGATGTGGAAGACAGAACAGCAAAAGTAGTACCGAAATCTTAGTAGTACCAAGAATGAGGGAAGACGAAGCTGACCGTGCACTTGCTTCAGCTTTGTGGCTTGTTTCCACGGGTGGTGGGCAATCGGGGCCACAGTGCTAGTTTTAACTTTGGCACACTTTGCTCACCAACGGTGCTTGGAGTGTTCCTGTTACTCAGGCACGCTTGACAGAAGATCTGTGGGTGATCTCACGGCACCTTTACTTGGTAGTCAATTCCCAAGAAGTAAAATCATCCTAAAGAAATTATTTTTCATTAAAATTGACATGAAGTTAATTGCTTCAAAGCAGCGGAAGGATGAGCGAGTAGGAGACGAGTGTATTTTGACTCAAGAATGAGCCCACGTTGATTAACTTTACCTTCCACGTTTAAAGAGGGAACTTCAGAAGCAGTTTTCTCCTTGGAAGTGTGGGGGAGCTTGTTAGGGGATCAGATGAGAAGGCAAGAATGTGCCTTTGTGCTTTCCACAAAAGGTTAGCGTTCCCTTTACTTTTTGGAAATGCTAGTGGCACGGGCTCCCCCGCCTGCTGCCACTTCCTCAGCCCCTCTCCAGCGCGGAGTCCGACCGAGGCAACCGGATGCCCACCGACTTCGCGGGAGTCGCGGGCCCGGCGTTCTGCCCTGGAGTCGGTTGTAGGGGTTGAATCCCATCTACTTCCTTCTAGTCATTTGCGAAGCCCTCCTGTCTTCGCATTTAGGGCGAGGAAGTTAAAATCAACGCCCTCTCTCCGCCTGCGGGGAGGGTTGCCATCGGGTGCTGAGTTATGCAGCCTGCTCTGGGCACTCTCAGCACGTGCTCAGCACCCAGCAACCTGCAGGTGCTGTTACCTCCGAGATGCTCCATCAGGAGAGCCTTTCTGGGCACTTACTTACTCCTGACTGAATTGTTGGTGCTGTGGAACCCAGGCACGTTTCCTCTGCCACCTTTGTCACCAACAAGCCGCCAGGCTGTCTTGGAGAGCTACATGTGAGCTGTGTGTCCGCAGCCCAGCTGGGGCTCCTGCCTCAGCCCTGAAGAAGGTGGCTGATGCCCCAGGGCACCCACGTGTTTATTATACTCTTGGTGCTGTAAGTGGAGAAGGTGCGGGAAGAAAGGATTCTGCAGGCAGAGCCATCTGACCCCAGCCCACGCGCAGGTGTTCCTGAAGGGCAGATAAAGTTTCTCGGCGGTTTCGTGTCTGTCACCATCTCTTGGATTGCGAGAGGCCGGCCCCCTGCAAGGCCCGCTACCACTTTCCGCCTCTTTGTAATGCTTGGCCTTGATGTTGGGCTTGAAAAGTTAGCTGGCGAGACGGGCGGAGGAGGGTGCCCAGGCTAGTACTTTTGCTGTTGGTGCGTGGCCAGGCAGACCTGTAGGTTTTCCTAGGAGTCTCGGGAATTCTGTGAATTTCGTGGTCGTTTTTGTTGTCCTTTGTTGCTGTTTTTGTTTCTCTGCAACATCCGATGTAAGAAACAGCACGTTATTTGTTTTAGTTTAATTTAAATTCATTTATCTGACTCTAAAATATTGTGAACTTACAGTCTTAGCAAATCTAAAAATCAGGCCATGTGTGTTTCTTAACTGTTTTTAAAATGAAATGACGCGGATCAGATGAGATCTCTGGGTGCCTTCCACACTGGCATTTTCCTCTCTGACGTCCAGAGAAAATTATTTTCATGAAATCAGTGTCTTTATTGCCTTGCAGAATATTGTCTATCAGATTTTAAAATTTACATAAAGGATATCAAAGACCATGTATCCTTTTGCAATCTTATCGCTGTGTGAAAAAATAATTTTTCCAATGTTTATCTGTACTTGATATTATCAGACAATTATTTTTTCTATTCCGATGGGTATAAGTGAATCTATTATTTTAACATCTGATTTTTAGTGAGGTTGAACACCTTTCTATCTGGATATTAGCTGTCAGGGTTTCCTTCTCTGAAATTACCTATTCCTTTGCACATTTTCTCTATTTTTTTTGCCCGTATTAATTTATAGGAGTTATTTTTATGTTTAGGATACCACATGTTTGTTAACTACATGGACTACTGATATACTCCCTGGTGAAGTTTGTTTATTCATTGTATTTTTTGTGCCTTTCTGGACACCTTTCTGAACACATTTATCACTGTACCACTTTATCGTTATCCTGGGGTTACTGGATGTGCTTTGGTGTCTTATTGAAAAAAAGTTCTTTCCTACTTTAAAGTCATATAAGTTTCCTTTCATATTTTCTCCTAAGTATTTAAAGTAAAAAAGTTGTGGGTTTTTGTTTGTTTGTGGCTTGTTTGTTTCACTGGATTTTATGAACCCTTTAAAAATAATTAGATCGCAGCCTGCTTGGAGTGATGTATGGTCCGCCCTGATTTCCCTGCGGCTCGATAACTGCCCAGGCAGCGTCCATTCCAGCGCCCCGTGTCCCCACAGCTGACAGCCCCCTGTCCGTCACACCCCCACAGCAGGTGTCTCACCCTCTGTTCGATTCCAGTGATAAATGTTTCTGAACCTGCAGCCAAACTGCACTCTTTTAATGGCTATAGTGTGGGAATTAGTCTCGAATTCTAGTTGTGTCCCAGGACCTCATTTTTAGAAAAATTATCTTTGCTAATTTTGGACATTCATTCGGGGGTGGGGGCAGTTGTGTTCCCTTCCATTTCTTTACACCAGGAAACTGCAGGAAACACTCATATGTCATTGAGTTTGTGTGTAACTATTGTTATTTTCTAATGTTTGTTTTATTAAGCTTGTTGGGGTGACCTTGGTTAATAACATTATACAGGTTTCACGGGTGCAATTCTACAGCACGTCATCTGTGTAGCGTGCTGTGTGCTCACCCTCAAGCCTAGTCTCCTTCCAGCACCACTTACCCCTCCTTCTCTCCCACCTCCCCCACGGCCTGCTGTGTAATTGTTGAACTCTCCATTGGCACATGCAGTCATGCCAAAAATTTACAGAAAGAGAATGTTTGCGAGGAGAATAACACTCTGATGAAGATCTCCCCTAGCCTCACCCCTCCGATTGCCCATATTTCCCTTTTTAAAACTTCCTTCTGCTCTCCTCCCATTACCGCTCATTCAAAGGGGGGGGGTCTTGAAAGATTTGAAGTGAATAGATGGGTTTTTTTAGTGCAGCATAGGGAAGAATAGAATGAAAACTTATTTACATAATAGTATTTTAAAATATTTTAAGTCTAAATTACTCAGTCAAGATTATATAAATAATAATAATTAGTAAGTCCAAAGATGTATATATCAAATAAATTTATACAATAAAATAAATAGCCTGACATTAAAACGGTCTTCAAACCTCATTAAAAATGTTTTATATGCACAATCAAGCAGACAACGGTGATTAATGGATGTGGCATAAAAATTTGCATAAATTCAGATAGATTAAAGATTTAAAGTACTGTTAATTATTGGTTGATTTATAAGGATCTGGTGTAGCATCAGGGAAACCAGTGTCAGAAGGAATCATTTCAAAAAAACCCGTTGTTTTGGTCAAAAATTGCAGTTTCAATGTGTCTGAATCAAATTTTTCAAAATGGCTGTCTTCACCTTTCACATCTATTATTTTGACTTAATGGAGTCCCCACTATGTGATTTTTGGGAGAGGAGCTTACTGCTATTCCGCATTTATGGATGGGAAGAAGTGGAGGCACCGAGGAGTGATGATTAGGAGAGGCCCTGGAGATGTGGTCTGGTAGAAGGCAGCATCTCACTCGGCCCTTCCTCCTGCTCAGGCCTTTATTTTAGAGCTTATGTTTTTGTCATTTTGCCTCTGGTATTGAGTGCAATTTTCTTACCCATAAAAATGAATGAATGTCTATTGTTTGCCTTAATAAAATTGTACCTGGTACTAGCTAAGAAAATAAGATATTTTCACAGCAACCCTTCAATATTTCTACTAGAATACATGTTCTATTTATTTTTTTCATTGAAACAAATCGGATGGAGTAAAACAAATAAGTGGCTGATTGATTTCCCCAGGCGGACTTTGGCGTGTTTCTCTGGGACATCCTGTTGGCGGCACGCTGCCCTTCTGCGCTTCTGATAAGTGACACATTGAGGGAAAAATGCACTTACTCTTTGATTCTTGTTGGCAAAGCTAATGAAAGCCACTCTAGAAGGATGCTGATGAATTTGCTTAAAATGGGCTTTTTTGGATTACCAGGCGATTTCATTTATGATGATATCCCTCTCCTCCATTACCGGGAGTAACAGCTGACTCTCATTTAATCATCTCTCTCAAATATGCAGGTCATTCCGGAGCAAAACTCCTGTGAGTAAGAGAAATGGATATTGCTGTAATTGAATGCCGAACTGTCAGAGGGCATAGAACATGAGATAAATTAGGGAGCAATTGACAGTAAGAACTATTTTTTTTCCCTGACACCAGAAACGCAGCATGAAGAAGGCTGGTTAAATTAAACATCTCATCAACCCATTAACAAGTGTACAATTACACTTTACGGTTTATTTTCCCAGCCATTGACTTAAAGCACAGTGATATGTGTGTGTGTATATATAATACACACATTCCTTATTTTTAACTATATAATATATATGTATATAAATTCCTTATTTTTAACTTGACAGCTTGTATTTAAATAGTCTATTACTATTTGGCCTGGAAATTTTAAACAAATAAAGTCAAACTGTTGAAAGATGTCTCTGATACACTAGCTAAGGGTGCACACACTGTACACCTTCAGATACCATGTGGTTTTCTGTTCGTTCCAGAGTTAAAACCAAGTTGGAATGTGAGTGACTTTACACGGGACAATGGCTCTCTAGACCTCCTCAGAGCGCCCTGTTCCATCCTGCCTTTGACTCACAGTCTTCATTCACTTGCCTTCTCTGCCTGACCCCGAAGTCATCTGATCATATTGCTGCCTGTTTTAGATAATTCAGATTTTCACTGAATAGTTCAAAGCCTCAACTGTTATGTTTTGGTTCCATCACAATTGCTTCCATCACAGCTCATCACTTGATACATCTGAGGTGTGATTTTAAGAACCAGAATTTCAGAGCAAGGTATTACATGCGAGAATGTGGCTTGAAAAAGAGGTCCAGGGGAGAGTAAAATAAAAAGAAGGAAAGTTTCTTTTCCTTCTTTTATGCCTTTCAAATTGAACAAGGCAAAACAAACTCATTTTTCTCCTGATGAAATGGTAGTAGTACCATTAAACACCATCCAAAGAAATTATAAATATCTGTAAGATGCTCCCTAATTACTTAGCCATATCTAAGTTACAGGTGACGTACTTAACCCTGAGGTGCTGAGGAAAGGAAGGCGCTTTCCATTGTCATCCTTTAGTCGCCCAGCACTTATCTCTTTGCCAAGAATGGTTTGTGGGTATTGTGTTGTGAGTGGAACCACACATGTCCCCTGCCTTTGTGAAGGATGCAGTCTAATTAGCGAAACGCATGTAAGTGAAATTGTCACACACACACACACAAACGCACCACAGTGTGCCAGGTGCTCAGGCAGTGCATGTGCTGAGAGTCTGTAACGGGGAGATTTTACTCAGGGGGGTTACAAGGGCTTCCTGGAGACTGTGATGTGTGAGCTGAGATTTTAACGAAGAATAGGCATTACTTAGATAAAGTTGTGCATTTGGATGAATAGGTATTGAGGGCCAAACTAAGCATTTGGATCTCTATCATTGGAATAATGAGAAATAACTGCTGAGATTTCAACAAAGACAGTAGAGTTTATTATTTCATTTTCAAAAAGAACACTGAGCGCACTTCCCTGCGACCTTCCCTTCCTCTCATCACCCCCTTTCTTTCAACAGGGTCACATGACTCCTCTCTCCACACCTTCCACTTCCTTAGCAAGTCAGCCAACAAATGTGCCCCTTTTAGCATCTTACTGTTTTTAACTGCACTTTCTTATTATTTCAGTCATAAAGATGGTCACGTCTCTCGCATTTGCCTTCTTCCATGTTTCAGAGACCTTTGGCTTCCATCCTCACTGGAATAAGACTTGCCGTGACAAACTGTGACAACACAAGTTCTGTTCAGGTTCAGAAGAAAGGGGACGTACTGGGTGGGTGACCACACTCGTGTGTTACTTGTTCTGGGACCACGCTGATGGAGCCAGTTTTCTCACCTGTGGACATTAGCTCTGTGAAAGCTAAAGCCAATTTTTTCAAGTCAGTTTGGGAAAGTGTACAATTTGAGCAAATATATATTCTCAGTGCAAGGGTATTTTTGACAGACAATTTGGTACCAAAAATAATCTTTGGAACCCTCTTTATTTTTTTAAAAGATTTTATTTATTTATTTTTAGAGAGAAATGAAGGGAAGGAGAAAGAAAAGGAGAGAAACATCAATGTGTGGTTGACTCTCACATGCCCCCCCCACTGGGGACTTGCCGACAACCCAGGCATGTGCCCTGACCCGGGAATCAAACCGGCGACCCTTTGCTTTGTAGCCCAGTTCTCAATCTGCTCAGCCACAGCAGCCAGGGCTGAAACCCTCTTTAGACAAGCAGTATCACTAGAGGTATTTTAACATCTGATCTGCTAATGAACCTAATGCAGAGCTGTTTGGAGCACAGTTGAGGGTTTGTTACATAAGGCAAAGGGCAGGGGAGCTGACTTCTACCGCAGAATCTGAACCTGGAAGAACCCGCACGGAATGGAGAAGGCAGGGTTTGGGATGGGCCCCTGGCCCCTGGCTTGTGGAGAGTCCTAGTCTCCTTTTCTGTACTCTTTAGCTGTCTCTCCTATTACTTGCAATTAGGGATTTTAAAGCTATCATTAGGTAATCTCATTATTGTCTCAAAAAGTTTATGATAGCAATACTCTTACAGATATGTATGGTTGATTTCTAACTCAATTTTGTTAGAGGTTATTCAAATAACTAAAGGAGATGGAAAAAATTCTTGGTGAAGAAAATAAAGTTCACTTACCACATGTAGGTGATTAATTCAATGCATTTCAATTGCCTTTATTTCCTGGCAGGCTGGAATACCAGGTCCTCCGGCAGCCCCATGCTGCTGCATCTTCCTCTCGCTCACACTCGAAGAATCACACTTGCAGGTTCAAATTCCACAGCTGCCGTGCATGATTCCAGCCTTCTCATCAGAGAAAATGTCACTCTAAGTCTCAAAATATACATTGGACCTTTACATGTTTTTTTCCGTTTGGTAATGTGGTTTCATCATATGTTAGAGCAGGTCATCCCTCCTGTGACTTTTCTTTCTCAGAATATTTCCATTTTTAATTTTTTCTTCTTTTTTTAAAAATTTTATTGTTCAATTACAGTTGCTCACATTTTTCCCCATTACACTTTCATGGGACTTCTTAATAAATTCAATATCCATAAAATTAGCCAGCATGCTCTCTTTATTAGCGGGTACTAAAAATATTCAGATTATATTCAATGAGGGAAACACTGATACACAGATATTTATTTTTAAATATTTGCTCAGATGGCATTGTTTGTTTCTCCAAACACTGGGAGATGTGAGAATGGTTGAGCTGGGTTTGGCCTCCTGCACCCTCTGGGTTTGGGCCACACCTGCAGAGAGTGTCACTGTGAGTGGGTGTGAGGCCCGAGAGCAGCATGTGCCACCAAACCACCTCATCTGGTCAGATGCTCTTGATACAGGGTAGAGAGGCTGCTTCGAAAGTCAAAGCTTTCTTCCCCCAAGGTTGGTTCTTTATTTTTTTTTAAAAAGGCTCTCACCCATTTCCAGCAGATGGAAGTGAATGGAAAGTTCTTTCTCTAGATATCTCTGCAGGCGACTCTGCCTCACATGCTCCAGACTAGATTCAACTCGATTCCCTCATCTCTTCTGAGGATATTACAATTTTTCCAATTGTTTTTACTCCAAACCTTGGAGTTCTTGGTGACAGCTCGCTCTCCCTTTTTCTCTGTCTAAAAATTAAAAATTTCTCACTGTTCGCTTGACACCTTCTAGACCCAGGTCTGTCGTGACTCATTTCATTCACTCAGCAAACCATTGGCCTGGAGTTCAAGGACATTGCTCTCATGGCACAGCCCAACCTTAACCATGACGCGAAATAAGTCTCTCTCAAGAAACATGCCTTTTCTCTGCTGAAAACCCTCAACTGCATCTCCCGAACACTGAAAATCAGGGCTCTCCCTACGACGGTCTCCACACTCTATTTGCCCTGGTTTCCACTTATTCCCAACATTTTCCAACGTGACGCTCTTTCTGGTAGGGCTGGTGTCTTTATTCTCCTTGAACTGTGATTTTTCTTTTTTATTAAACCCTTTTCCTCCTCACAGCCCCGCTTTCATTTCACCTCACACGTGAGGCTCAGATCACGAGCCTGGGGTTTCCTCTCTCTAGTTCTGAACAGCCAGAGCTGGGCCCTCAGGAGGCACTGAGTGCCATCCTGAAGAAGCTTGTGGAGTCCTCTGGACCCTCTGCGGTCTCACCTGGCCACTGGTGACCTGCCTCTCGGTACCACCCTTGCCTATCTCCCCTTCCCTTAAGTAAAGCTGACCACATATAAAAATGGAATTCCTTCGGTTTTTTCCTTCTGAACCCTGCTTCTGATTCTAATGTAGAAATGCAGTCGCATCCTAAAACTGCCTAACGTGGGTTATCGTGGGCACAGCGGTCAGCAGGAGGGTATGCATGATACACCTGTCTTACTGTGATCCGAATGGGCTGATGTTTGCAGAGCAAACATGCACCTGTTGAAATAACCCCCATAGATGCAGTAATGGCTGAAACAACATAATCAAAATGACATGAAACCAGATTGTGTATTGTCTCCTAATTCAGTTTAGTTACTAAGTCAGAGGCTAAAATTATAAACTTAAATATTGTAAGTTTCCTTTAATATGAATATTGTACATTAGTGACTTTTTTCCATCTCTGTGTCTTCATAGGCCCTAGCACAAAGCATAGTACACTTTAATTATTTTATATTTTTATGTTGTTTATCCTGACAGTGCATGGACAAAGTCTGACTGGCTGCCTGTTTTTGGAGATGCCGCTTTGTGGGAACCTGGCCTCACCCAGTCACTGATGTGTTGTTGTTTCCACGTTGTCTGTGGCTGATTTTCCCCCAGATGGCAGAGCTGAGTGGCTGTCACAGGCACCACAGGACTGCAGCGTCTAAAAACTGAACTAACAAGCGAAGTAGAGGCAGACTCACAGATAGAGAGCAGGCTGACAGCTCGGAGGTGGGGGCGGGGGTGGGGGGGAGGGATCAAGCTAAAGAGCTCATGGACATGGACAGCAGTGCGGTGGACATGGGGTGGGGAGGAGTGGAGGCAGAAGGGGGTGTGGGGGAATAAATGGTAATGGGGAAAAAACAATAAAAATGAACTATTCAAAAACAAAATAAAGCAGTTGAGAAAGCTCCAGTCAGTACACCTCAGGTGAAATCAGCTGAGATGTGTTACAACTTAGTTTATTATGACAGATTTCCACTTGTGAAAATGGAAGGTGTTTAAATCCTATGGTTACAGCATCGTTGTACTGTGTTGTCGATCAACATGTACCTCATGGGAAACACTTTAATCTACCCTGTGTCACTGAACCAGCAGTGACAACAAGAAACTTCATTTGTTATGGAAAAAACAAAAACAAAGACAAATTATCTTTTATTCAGCTAAAAAATAAAGTAATAAAATACTTCCCTCTGGCTGCTCAGACAACAGCTTGCCTCGCTCAGACATGAGGGGCACTATGACAAAAGCGTCCTGGCAGCCTCTGACATCACCGTGGCACACGTGACAAGACAGCGCGGAGGCAGCAGGTGCGAAGGGATGCTGTGCACTGGGCTGCGGGGGACCAGGCAGATTCCTCCACTTCTGGGGCTCTGTTGTGACCACGGGAGCTTGCGTGGTGGTTTTGGTGCTCAGCTGCTGGTTTGAATCACTATCTTCACAGGGGCCAGGAGCTTGTTGTATCCATCTGTACTCACCCCGACAGCCACGGCCAGGCTGAGTCAGCGCTAAGTGCTCGAATTGCTGGTTAATAGAAAGGATGAATGAACGGGTGGTTACTGTAAGTGAGAAACTGAAGTCCCATGAAAGATACCTTTTCGCATTTCCTGTTATTTAATTCTTTCCGAATTTGGGGGAACAGTCTCAGTAATAGGCTAACCCGGCAGGGTTAGAGGCACGATGCCATGTTATTTGTGAACATTACCTGAAGACAAAACTTTCACGGTAAAACAGACTTTAATGGGCCAGCAGATAAACTTAGTTAATCGAATGCATGATATTGGGGGGATATTCTTGTCCTACTTTGAAAACAGCCGTGCTGCCTCTCGTTGAGTGCCTCTGCTGTCCGTATCCGAGCAGACTCTGCCAGCTATAGACCCCTGTCTGAACTTGACACAGGAAAGCCAACGTCCTCATGAATTGGGCCCTTTGGCAAGTTCAGCCACTTTTCAGTTATTCACTTGTTAATTTCTTTATTTATTTAACCATCAATAACTGATTACTTACATCAGGGACCGGATTATGTGCATTTACTTTAAAAAATTTAACTACTCTGTGAGGTTGGCATGCTCTGTTTTCTGATGGAAATTCTTACAATTTGCCACCAGTACTGTAGTTAGTAGTAAAAGGGACGCCAGGTATTGCTTTCAGTGTTGTCTTCTGCTCCCCCAGCCACCGCAGAGAACTCATTTTTAAAAGATTCTGAATCGCCGTCTCACGGTTCTGCAGGTCAGAACCCTGGCTTCGGGGTGGCTCAGCTAGGCTCTTTGCTTAGAACGTTACAAGTCTAAAGTCAAGTTTCCATGATTCCCACCTTCCTTCTGGATGCTCTGGAAATAAATATTCTTTCAAGCTCATTTAGGTTGGGGCCGAATTGAATTCCTTGGGGCCATAGAACTGAGGTCTCACTTTCCTTGCTGGTTGTTGGATGTGTGTGTGGGGTGGGGGGGGGGGAGCTCTCTCAGCTTCCTAAGGCCATTTGTGCTCCTCATCACACCCCGCCCCCAATTTCAAATCAGAAATGCTTAGTGGAGGCCTTGCCACACTTTTAGTCACATCTGACTTTACCTGCTGCACTTCCTTCACCTCCAGCCCAAGTGTTAGTTTTTAAGGGCTTATGTGATTCAATTGGGTCCATCTGGACAATCCAGAAAACCTCCCTATTTTAAGATTCAGTGCTGGAGTTACATCTGGAAATTGCCCTTTGCTTTGTACAGTAACACTTTCACAGGGTCCAGGACTAGGGAACATCTTTGGGATGGGCATCTTTGGATACCATTCTGCCTACCACACTGGGCAGGACACTTTTCTTAGATAGAAAATTCCTTGAAGAAAGGTATGTATGTCAGAATGGGCTTGATTATGCTGTAATAAAAATGATCTCAAAATCTCAGCCCTGGTTGGGTTGCTCAGTTGATTGGAGCACCATCCCACACATCAGAAGGTTGTTGGTTTGATCCCTGGTCAGGACACATACCTAGGTTGCAGTTCAATCACCAGCTGGGACACACATGAGAGATGAGAGGCAGCCAGTTGATGTTTCTCTCTCTCTCTCTTTCTAAAATCAAGAAATATGCTCAAGTGAGGACTAAAAAATGACCTCAAAATCTCAATGGCTTATAAAAAGAAGAGTTTATTTCTTGATCATGTTTCATCAGAGTTGGGTTTCTTCTTTCTAGGACCCCGGGCAACAAAGCATCATTTATCCGGATCGTTGACAGTGATCATGGCAGAGTGAAAAGGGACATCACGACCCATCTAATCCTTCTGCCTAGAAATGACACACACTGCTCCTCCCATGGTATTGGCTGTATCTAGTCACATGGCTCATGTAATTCTACCCACCACCCCACACAGTCAAAGTCAGCACAAAGAAGAAAATGGGATATTTGGTATAAAATAATATGAACTGCAATAAAAAATAAACCACTTGTCATTACTTATTCTTCCATTTAAGACTAGTGTTCTTGAATGATCCACACTGATTCCTTTCTGTTAGGTGACAGTGTTTTACCCCCAGTACTGAGGCTATCTGTGTAATTTTTCACAACTAGCTTTTACCTGGGGGACAAAATCATCAACAGAAGGGAAGGAATGACTTCAGTTAGAACACCAAGTAAACCCAAAAGTTTGAACATACTGCAAGTTAGAAAAGCAAAAAGAATTACCTTGCTTATATTTTCCAAATTCCTATTTACTGTGAGGTCCTACAAAGTCTTACAGACCAGAAAACAGGAAGAAGTAATTGGGAAAATCCTGACAATCCTCCAAATTGAAAATATTTTAAATGTTAAGAATTAGAACTGAGTTTTGCTATATGCTGTCCAAATAATCTTTCCATCCTATTTTTTTATCTGTACCTGAGGACATTTTTTCATTGCTTTTATTTCTCTTAGAGAAAGAGGACGGGAAAGAGAGAAACATCAGTTGGTTTCCTCCTGTATGCAGCCAGTGGACCAGAAGTGCCCATACCAGGGAACAGCCCTGCAACGTAGACATGTGCCCTGACCAGGAATCGAACTCACAACCTTTCAGTTACGGGATGACACTCCAACCATCTGAGCCACAGCAGCCAGGGCTCCATCCTAATTTTTGAAATTACTATAATGGTGCTCTAATTTAAAAATAAATACCATTTCTCTTACAGGGGAAAATATAGAGAGAGATGTCTAACATTTCTTTAACACCTCCCTGGAGCCATACTGCTGGTGTCATTCAATTCTGTGGGACTAAGCCTGGATCACGGTCGACGTGGGGGCTCAAAGCCAAGGCCAGGAGCCTGTTGTTGGACTGCAGTTTGCACGAAGGAGAGCAGCTACTGTGTGTGTACGTTCTCTCACAGTCATCTTTGCTCTGATCCACCAATAGTTGATTAACGTCCTGTTATATGTGCAAGACCAGGTGTTAGCGGGGATGGCAGAGACATAAAGGGCTGTCCTGGACTTTCAGACATATTTTGTCTCCTCTGTGTTGGCTTCTGGGAGTAAATGTCAATGTCAGCAACTCAGTCAACTTTACTGTGAATGGATCATTGTTAAATTCTGGTAGCTATAAACTTGAGTACATGCAGAAAAACCTAGTTTAAGAGCCCCTCACCCCTGAAATTCTCTAGTTTCTATAGCCTCATGTCCTGTCTGCCCCAGTCACCTCTCACAACGCCTCTGTTGGACCAGTGGAGTCTCATGGTCCTGTCTCCCCTTGCTCTACAGTGCACGTCCAGTATTGACGGCATATCTTGCACTTAGAAACAACATCGACAGCAGCAGCAGCAACAACGTCAAACTGAACTGCATTTTTATGGAATTAGATTCCATGTTAATGCAGAGCTTTGGAGCCATGAACCATGGCTAAGAGACTATCACATTGGAAGGAGTGGTAAGTAGAGGACTTGGATCTTTGAAACTGAGCCACATAGACTATTGTTAAATGCCAGCGAGAATTATGCAGTCATGGTCCACTTCCTTGATCCTTTATAGAATTAGGGACATGAAACAAATTCAGATGCTGGAATACCAGGCAGGAGAAACAACCTCCTCTTAAAGATTTATGCTGAGTCTGAGCCTTGTATGGGGTCCAGGATGAACTTCGAGAGCAGACCTACAATATTACCTAGATAAGGAGTCAGCCTGGACTCCCAGAAGGCAACTTCCAGGCAGAGAGCTTCTGTCCATGGCTGTACTGGGAAGTCCAGGCCAAGAAGCAGAAGTGAGGGGAGAGGGGACAGGCAGGGAGCAGGGAAGGCCAGCACAAAGGAGGGTTACAGAACTGGCATGGCCAGCGGGACTGCTGAGCAGTAAGGCTCCTCACAGCTCAGCCCAGACTCCGGGGGGCGAAAAAGATGAATTGATCTACTAGCGCCTTTTTCCAATCGGTTAAATGTTTATCCTGCAAAACAGTAACCTCCCGCCGCACCTGTGTGAGTGAGCAGGGCACTGACACAGCACTGGGAGGGAGGCAGAGAGGGCCACAGGGGCAGGAAGTGACGTCTGGTCAGCCTGCATCTATCTGTCTGGGGACCCTCGGGGCTGCTCAGAGCTGGTATGGAGAGCAGAGGGCAAGAACAGAGGCATGTGGAATGTGCTTTGAAACTTCACTGAAGAAGCACTTAAGATTCATGGTTCATTCTCTGTGAGCTCATATAGTCTGTGAATGTGAATCCTTTCCTCAATCTTCCAGAATTTAGAGAGAATTCAACTTGACCATCATGTTTCTGTATGAAAAAGTTGTAAGTTTAGTATTTGAGGAGAATAAAATTTCATGCAATTCTAAGTAGATGTTTTATAAGCTCTTTAATGAGTAGAAATAAGCTAACACTTTCCACATGGGATTTGGTCCAACAATAACTTCCTCAAAGGCCTGATGATGAGTAAATAATTCATGTAGGTAGAGAAAGCTGTATTTTAACCTGGAGTCCATAAGAAAAGCCTGCTTGTTAAGGGTAACCTCAACAATAGGTATGTAACGACTGCCATTTTGTTGCTGGCCATGTTGGCTCTTGGTTCTTGAGTTCGCCAAACAAAGGATTCAGAGCCAAGAACTCCGGGGCAAGAGGAAACTTATTTAGTATGTAAAGCAAAAGTACACTTGAAGAAGAGATTCAAGTGGGCTGCTCAGAGACCTGCCTTGATGTTTCAGAGAGAAATTCAGAGGCAGAAGAAGGGCCCTTGGAGTCAGAATCAGAGGGTTAGCCTGGGATGAGCTGCTGCTGCCCACTGCTCCTTTTAGAGCTTATGAGAAAGAAAATAAAGATACGCACCTGGAGAAAGAAGGCAGGCCTCACCTTTATCTTAAGGGTTTCTGTCTGCTTTCTAAAGGTGAGAATTTTAGGAGAGGTCTCAGAGGAGGATTCATTAGAATATGCATCACCTTTCCAGGTGTGTCCTTTCAGGGTTGTGATCTAACTGATTGGTCAGCACCAGAGCAGGAGGTCATTAGTCATTGCTGCCCCTGATTTCAGCTGTGGTGTCACGTGGTCTGGCTTTGCTGCTTTTCTAGGCATGCAGCTGAAACACAACTGAGGTCTAAAGATTATCTCTAGTTTAACCAAAACTCTGTCTATGCAATAGACCCAAGACTTTGTTTCTAAGATTATTTGATGCTGATCAGAACCTCATTGTCCTGAGAGCTTAGTGGTTGAGGGGGTTGTTGTGCCAGGGAGAAGGAGGCAGGTGAGTCAGGGTGCTGGGTGAGGCCAGTTTGAATCAGCTGTCTGTCTCAAATTCCCCATTCCCCTCGCCAAGGCATTTTCCTAGCTGTTTACTACCCTGCCTCCATTGTAAATCATTCTGATATCACAAACTGAGGTAATAGGTTTGGGCTGGTGACAAGCAGGTTTATTCACAATATACTCTGTATTTTTAAAATTCATTCTTTCATTAATTGTCGAATATGTTTTAAGACAGGCACTGTTATAGGCTCAGCAGATTAAAAATAACAATAAAATATGCCATTACTTTAGAACATTTCACAGAACACTTATCTAGCAATCATAAAACAGAGTGAGAGTGGTGTGTTTGGAGTGAGTGGAGGGGGAGGGGTCAGGAGATGGGCCACTGAGTCCTGGCTGTTGGATCTCCAGAGAAGAGCTGACAGCCAAGAGGAACTTCAAGGAAAGTTGGAGATTGGCAGCCACTGGCACTGGGGAGTGGAGACAGGAGGTCTCCTTGGAGAGGAGGAGCAGGTACAGAGGCCGTTTCTGGAGAAGGTGACCTTCAAGAAACTGCAATAATCATTGGGGCTGGAAATATAAACAGGAGTTTTCATGCATAAAGCCATGAGTCACTGGAAGATTTGAATAAGGGAGAGAAACATTCCTATTTGCATCTTTGAAACATCACCTTGACTATCGAATGGAGTGAGATAGGGATTAGGAAGAGAAGGAAGAGGTGGTCTTCCTCCATATCCAGATAAAGAAATGAAGTCTTACATGGAGGTTTTAGCACTAGGGATAGAAATATGTGATTCTTTAAATGAGAATCCTTATAACTTAGGGACATAGTAAATGAACTGAATGAGGAGAGGAAATGAGTCACAATTTCTGACTTTAGCAACTCAGTGGGTGGTACTATTTTTCACCAAATAAGGCAGCAGAAGAGGTACTGGATAGGGGAATGGAATCTGGGCATGACAGTAGAGAATAAGACAATTTAGGACAGCTTCACTTGCTTAAAAATACTTAATAATTATTTTGCACTGAACCAGACTGACTTTCTCAGGGTATTTGAAATGAAATAATTGATTTTTATGTGACTCTACTAATAAAATCAAGGTTGACATGGAATGGTCATGAAGTTAGCCAATTATTTAATCTGTACAAATTTCAAATCTTTAACCCCAATGTTGGTCACAATCACAAGCAATTCTGAGTTGCCCATTAGTGTTGTATAGCTATTTCTAAATAGATACTGAAATGTCTTTTTACTGAATTATTTGACCTTACTCATTCCCTCGTGTAACGCCACAGTGATTTTATTGTTTTGTAATACTTTTTTGGACTTGATGTAGCTCAAAAATGGAAATGAGTTGTACCATTCATTGCTGGATCTTGCCTGTGGCCATTATTACTAGGTGTCTAGTGGTGATTTTCTATTTCTCTCTTTTTCTTTCTGTTCCTCACTCTCTCATGTCTAGTTATATATTTTTAGCCCTTCCTTATTTCCAGCACACACGGCACTTCAGGGTCATCTTAAATACTTTCATCACATGAACTGTTTTGATAGCTACATCATAGTTCTGAGTTTTATCAAGTTTTGCAAACTCATACTCACTGGTGCTTTTTACATACTGACTCAAGAAAAGTCAGTAAGCGCACATGTTCAGCTGTATCCGTACAGGATGAAAGAAGTGTACCTTGCTGCGTGCTGGCAGTGTGTGAACACGGCCCGGTGGCAGGGAGTTTGAACTTGCTCTCTCCACTTTCTCCCCATTCACCTCTCAACAGAATGCCGCCCATTACCCATGCTTCTCATTTCATGTAGCTCTCTTGCTAAAGTCATGGTCTTCTCACTGTCGTCTTCTCCCCCGTGTCTGAAATGATACCTGTACATTTTACATGATACATGACCACATTCTAGAAATGTCTTTTTCTTGTTTTCCTTTTTGGTGTACAGTCACTGTGCCACATCAATTCTTTCATCTTTCTAGAAGTGTGTGTTCCTCACAATTTCATTTTTTGCCCTATGTATGTATGTACGTATGTATGTATGTATGTATTCACTCTCCAAGACGTTTTCAGAAGTCATGTACCTGCAGTGGCTCCCATAACCGATTCTGAGATCTAGAACTCCCCCTGGTAAGTGCTACACCCAACACGCTGGCTTGCTTATCACTTAGTAATCAGCATAAATAACCAAACTGACTATGTCAACAGCTCTCAATCCCTCTAAACTCCCCGTTTCTTTTGGCCTAATGTTATTAACCCATCAACTCTATGCCCTGCTTACCTTCCGGCTTTATTTCCTGTCTCTTTCTTACCTGTTCTCTCCACTTAATTGTATAGATTATTTTCTGTTCCCAGGTCAAGTCACATCATGCCACGTCACATCTCTGATACTTGGTACATGCCATTTCCTCTTTCTGTAATGCACCTTTCTCTTTAAACTCCTTCTCATTTTAAAACTCAATCTATTTCACTTTCTTTGTGAGGCTTTAGACCAACACCCTCTGCATTGCTCCTGGCCAGGTTGACAAGGATTTAATTATCTGCACTGTCACGTGCTGGTTCATGGCACAATAGTGTGCTGTGATATTATCCTTTCACTGCAGTCACTGATTTACACATTTCTTTTACACACACATACATCCCTAACCTGAGCATTTTGAGGACAGGGACTGTATATTGGTCTTGGCACCTGAAACGTCCCAGCTGCATGGTTATCAGCAACACGTTACTGAATAAATAGCCCTACCCATAAGTCTAGAGTTTTGCCCTCATGAAGACACTCTTGCATTTTGAAAGTTTCAGCATTTTAATTTTAATTCAGACCTTCAAGGTGAATTTTTGAATGAATATGGCTGGCAAGCTCAGTTAGGATGTGCGTCAGAAAGAGAGAAGTCTAGAGCGAGGTCGGGGTGAGTCAGAGGCCTCACAAGCCCCATAAATCCGAGTCAGGCAAGGGCTTCATCAGCTCGGGAAGGGCTTCCAGATAGACACGGCGCCTGGGCTGTGACGGCTCCGCCAACACGGCGCTGCAGCAGCTGCCAGCTGCGCATGCTCATCATTTTAAAGTCACTGACCCTTGGCTACTCCCTCTACTCTGCACCTCTGTGAAAACTTTCTGGGGGCTCTGGGTCCAGGATGACTCACATCCCAAAGATTAAGCACCATTGCCAATAAGCTGATGACTGATCGTCATAAAATCGATGCTGCATGACAGTCCCACTTCCTTCTGGCTGATCTTTTAAAGCATCAATTTTTTAAACTTTACCCCTTATGCCTGGAGATAATTAAACTTTTTATTCTACTTTTAAATGTATGTTTTTAAAAAATGAAAATTTAGATACATGGCATTTGTTAAGCATTTGCTTGATTGTATTAGCTGTGAGTCAAAGATAAAATAAGGGTCCAAGATCTCAGCTTGAAAATGGAAAAGTTATGAGTCAGCATCTTATATACACACACACTATTAAAATTCTTCTCCTGGTAGTGCAAATAAAGCTCTGTGTCTTAGTACAAACCACAGCAGGAAATTCTCAACTGGTACTCATTTAATCTGTGCTCTAGATGAGTTGACGCTGTGCTCCCTCCCTAAATGGCAGTGGCTGGTTCCCATGCAGTGGCTTGAGGATGAAGCCCCAGCGCAGGTGTGGGCAAACATGGCCCAGGAACAGAACCTGCCCCACCCGTCCAACTTTTGCACGTTGAGTGTTACTGGAACGCACCCACCAGCCCTGATTTGCTCATCAGCTGTTCCTGTTACTGGCTCGCTATCAGAGGGTTTCTCATCCTGCACTGGAAGAGTTCCCCTTCCTGAAGTGTATGAGGCAGTTATGTTGTTCCTAGTCCTTAATATCAATTGTGTTTGTTACCGCGTTATTGTAGGTGTTCTACTTTAATATATACTTTAAAAAAACTGATGAGATAGAAGTGCAACAGCAACAAAAATGGTATTTATTGATTCTATGAACCAAAAGAGTTTAGTGACTTAGAAAAGCAATAGAACCAAGTATCTAAGATATTGGTATTGAGTTAAGTATAAAAATCATATCAAAAACTAGGATTCTAAGATTCCTTTAAAATTTTCTCCTGTTTTCATGCTGTGGAAACTGAAGATAAAATTGTACACAATGCATTACAGGTGTGATGTACACACATAGGACACACAATGTGGAACTGGGCTTTGACCTTCCATCCAAGATTTTCACAGTCAATGTTCCCACTTATTGAGTATTAATGAAATAAAATGATTCACTGATTCCCCAGTGTTCAGAAATGGAAAGTTAAACATGATTAATTCCCACTGAAGAACTTCAAAGCATGAATCAAATAAGTCTGAAGTTTACACCCATCCTCAATTACGACAAAAAAATCAGAAAAGAATAAATATAAATTTAAAATTAAAAATCACAAGGAGCCACATGTAACAGTGCATCTAGAACATATGGAACTTATCATTTACAGATTTTTGAATAGTTGCAGTTATCAGAAAATTAATAATAAATATTAAGGATTTTACAATTTTTTATGCTTTCTTGTTTCCAACTTGTTATCCTTACAGAAATCAAAACATGGATTGAATCTAGATTATTTCAAGGTTTTCATGGATTTGTGTTAAATACTTGATGAAAAAAATAACTTACATGGAAAAGCATTTCTAGATAGCTTTTCTTCCCTTTCTAGTTGTGAAGGACTTAAAGACATTTCTTTATGACTACATGTTATCACCGCCCTGAATGGATCAAGAAGACACGGGAATGTTGGAGAAAAGTTTCCACGCAAAGGTGAGCACGTCACCCAGAAGTGAACATCACAAAACAGCCATTTCTCATCAGAGGAAATGGGATTATACTTCCAAATCGCAGAGTGCTCCCCACCTGTCCTGTTACCGAAGGTGATAGCAGATGTTTCCAGGAGTCAGAAAACAGAGCTGCCTCAGATCAAGCTAATATTTGATGCTCAGTTACCGCCATAGGGCCTTGTTGACACACTGCCACCACACAGCAAGCTACGCTTCTTGCATCCTGTATGGATACAGCTGAACATGCGTGCTTGCTGATTTTCCTTGAGTCAGTATGTAAAAAACTAATGAGTATTAGTTTGTGAAAAACCTAGTAAAACTCAGAATTGTGATGTAGCTATCAGGAAAATGACTGTGATAAAAAATAAGGACATTTGTCTGGAGAAGTGGGAGGGACATCTGTTTTCAAACATTTGAGCATTAGTCTTATGAAGAGGGCAGACTGCCTGTGGCATCCGAGGAGCACCTGGTCGTAGAATATCTGGGTTTAAGTGTGTGTTCTGTTCTCCTGCTGTCCATCTCTGGGTGTTGGGGCAGCCCAAGTCCTCTCTGAATGTTATTTTCCTGGCTTGCAAAATGGCAATGAAAAAGATCTCTACTTAAAAGTATTTGAAATTGTTTAACTTAGTAGAAGCGCATGACCTTGAGTGAGTCATTTGACTTCTCTAAGCTCACCTTCCTCACCAGCTAAACCCCACTCTCTGCGCGCACTCCCCCAGACCTCTCTGGGGACCACTCTTGCTTTTCTCAGCCCAAGGAGCCCACTGCTCTCCCAGGGCTTCTTTCTCAGCTCCGGGCTGTGCAAACCTCCTTCTGGAGGGATGGCAACAGTCACACGCTTTGCTTCCCTTCTAAATGGTTGTTTCATTTTTTCCCCCCTCTGGGTTAGTAGTTTGTAACAGCAGGAAAGAAATTCCAACAACCTTGAATACTTTGTGGGCAAACATGGAATTCTCAGGTATTCTTTATTGATTTATTCAATACATTAAATGTGTACTTAATTACTCATCAAACATGGCAGTGTGCTAGCTTACATGATTTGGATATGAATAATATATCATCTCTTTTTTCAAGGGTCTTAAAAATCCCAAAGCAACAAACAGGCCCATGCAGTAGTAGGCATAACCTGATGCATTATATACCAACTGGCATATGTTCCTTGTAAAGTTGTTTGCAAAATGAATGCCACAGTGACATCAATTCATTGTCACTGAAGACACTGGAAACCTTCATAGGGAGGTCGTGTATTTGATACAGATCTTGAAGTGTGGAAAGCACATAGCAGGTGGAAAATAGATGGAAAGGCTCCTGTTAAGCACCCCCGTCTCTTCAAGAGTCAAGACTTTTGCTCACACTCACACGTCTGCATTTTCTTTCCAGATTTACTGCGTCAGTTGCCCTGACTACAGCACAGCTGCGCAGCGGATGGCTGTGTCACTTCCCATTGGCTACTGAAAGCAGGAACTTTATCTGAGATGATTCATCTTTGCGGCACTGTCCTTTACATTCAAGTTTAAGGTCCTCTTAGTTTGGTAATGAATCTTTTGCCTTCTTGCCAAATGCAGCAAAATCTGAGGAAATATTTATGAAATGAGCCAGACACTGGCTGTTAATTTGAATAAGGGCTGAAGAGTCAGAAAAGGGCCAATAACCTCAAATGTCATTAAATTACAGGGCCAGCCTCGCCACAGCACACAGGGAGGGCTTTGCTTGTCCTCCAGATCGCTCTCCACACAGTCTGCTCAGTTCTACACTCTCGCACAGGCGGGGAAATACCTAGTCGTGAAGTGCCGCGGTTGCTAGGGAGCATTACAGTTCAAATCTATCACTTACTGTTTACGAATTTTTGTGAATTTAATTATAAAATATCTTTAGACTAAGTAGAATTAGCCACAACGATTAGTTATACAGTGTTCCAATCCTGACGTGTTCCTACATGTGAACACAATTAACACATGACTTCCTCACCTACGACTCAGTATTGCTGCCTCAATGGTACACGCATGGCTGCTGTAGGGAAAGAACTTCAGTGGTTATTAGTCAATTGTGAACTTTAATTATGCAATTCCTTCATTATAACTGTGCCTAGATTTCAGCTATAATGACTAAGAAAGCAACTGTGTTCATTATGACGTTATGATTCACAGTCATTTAGAAGATCAGAGTAGACCACACAAAGAATGTTAATCATAGTATTTGTAAAATGCAGCAGCAAGTCTCACTTGAAATTTAACTAAGGCAATCCAAGAAATAATTAATATAAGCTCACACCTTTAAAAAAAGAGAGAGAGAAAACTAAAAGCTGAGCAATTTGAAACCTTTTCATGAAAACAGCTGCTTTTGCTTCATGGAGACTGCCTTAAAAAAACACGAGCTTTCACACGTACCCCGTCGTGTCCTCTAAGGACTTCACCATCCTGCATTGTGACCTCTGTCTCCGGAACCCAGAGCGTCACCCCAGTGAGAAGGAAGTGACTGGAGCATCATCCGACACACAGGCCACAGTTTGTACGCTCAGTCAAAGTAGTGTTTGTGATAGGTGTGTCAAATTCAGATTTAAGTTGCTACTCATCCACACATGGACATGAGACTATTTAAATCCACAAAATTATACTCAATAATATCATATTAATAGTGTCCCTCATAAATCATGGCATATGTAAAAAGATTCTCATAAACAATTAAGTTATTTCTACATCATATTTTGAGCAGCTCAAAATGTATATTATGCACTGATTCATGGACACTGTATCGAATAAATAAATCTTGAAAACATAAGCTATTTTTACTAAATTACCCCACAAAATTAACCTGATGGTAATATTGTGGGCAGCAGAATGAAGATAGTGTCCCTCCCAAAAAGTAGTGCTGTGGAGCATGAGGTCAAGTGCCCCAGAGTCTTCGAGTTACCGACCCGCGAAAGGGGAAGTCTGGGTCCCCTGTCTCTCCGCTCCCCTTTGTCAGATGATGGCAGATGAAAGTTTTCTAATTCCAAGGGCTCTCTAATTTTCAAGGCTTTCTTAGGGTCATAAATGTAGAATTATTTATTTAGCAAATATGCATAACATTTAACTTTTCTCAGGCACGGTTCTAGCACTTAACACCTATTTACTCGGAACGTTTGTTACGACACTACTTTTTCTGCAGACAGGCTTGTTCACGGAAATATCGTTTTCCTATCGTCCAGTTTACACATTTAAAGTGTATAATTCCATGGCTCTTAGTATAGTCATAGAACTATTCATTGTCCCAGCCCTGGAAATAAAGCCTTATGTCTTGACCTTTGCCCCCACCTCAGCCTCCCCATTACTCCAGCCTTATAAAGGCTCTCAACTACTCTCTGCCTCTATAGATGTGCTTATTCTGGACATTTCTCATAATGGAATCATACAACTTATGGTCCTTTGTGACTGGCTTCTTTCACTTAGAACAGTGTTTTCCAGGCTCATCTCTCTGGTAGAACGTTTCAGTGGTTCAGTGCTTCTTAATGCTAAGTAACACTCCAGAATGTGCTTCTTAATGCTAAGTAACACTCTGGAATATGATGGGCGGCCTTTATTCATGCAATCAGCAATTGATTGACATTTATGTCATTTCTGCTTTCTGGGCTATAATGACTAGTGCTGCTGTGAATATTCACGTACAAATGTTGTGTCTGTATTTGTTGTCTCTCTCGAGTAAGTAACTGTGAGTGGAATCACTAGGTCACATGGTGATTCTACGCGTAGCCCTCGAGGAGAAGCTAGACTGTTTTCTAAAGTGGCTGCACCATTCGCACGTTTCTGGGCTCCGTGCATGAGGATTTCCCGCCTCCACCACCTTGCTAGCGCCGGTTCTGTCGGTCTTTCTGACTACAATTGTCCTGGCGGTGACTCACTGCGGTTGGGATTTGCATTTCCCAAGGGCTGGAAATGTTGATTGAATATCTTCTTGTGAATTTATTAACCAATTAAATACTCTCTTTAACCCTGACTGGTGTGGCTCAGCGGATTGAGCTCTGCCCTGAGAATCAAAGGGTTGCTGGTTTGATTCTCAGTCTGGGCACAGGCCTGGGATGCCCACCAGGTCAGGTCCCCAGTAGGGGGCGTGGGAGAGGCAACCACACATTGATGTTTCTCTCCCTCTCTCCCTCCCTTCTCCTCTGCCTAAAAAATAAATAAATAAAATATTTTAAAAAATAAGTAGATTTACAGTTGTGAGAACATGGAACAGTTTATTCTTGTATTGTTGTTTATTAATTATTGTATTATTTTCCACACAAACAACTGTAACCCTACTTTTGCCCCTCCCTGCATATATTTTTGTGTTTGTACTTTAGCTGTCGTAATTAGGCAAACTTTGCCCTCTCCAGGGTACCATTAAGTTTTTAATTCCCACCTCAACATGAATTTGGAATAAAAACCCTTAACACTGAACACGTGCTTCAGATCTTCAGATCATATTTAGAATTTACACAATGACATGAAATCTCATTTAGATTTCCAGTATTTGTGTAGCAAATTTTGATAGTAATTTATGCATATGTAAATGTCTTATATACATATAATTTAACCACCAGGAACTTTTCTGTTTTGATAAACTTTCCTTTTATTTTAGAAGTTTTGGATTTATAAAAATTTGCTTAAAAAGTACAGAAAGTCCCCATAAACCTCATCCTCGGTTTCCCTCATTTTAACATCTTACATTATTGAAGTACATTTGTCACAATCAATCAACCAATATTGATACATTATTTTGAACGGAGGTTCAAGCATTACTCAGATTTCTTTAGTTTTTACTCACTGTGTTTTTTCTGTTCTAGGGTCCCACGCAGGTCAGGTCATTCAGTTCGTTACCATGTCTCAGGCAACTCTTGGCTGTGACAGCTTCTTGGACTTTTCTTGTTTCTGATGCCTTTGATATGTTTGCGGAGTACTGGTCCTGTGTTTTGTAGGATGGCCCTTGACTGATATTCGCCAGATGGCTCTCCTCGTGACGAGACAAGCTCTGAGTTCTTGGGGAAACAGTGCGGAGGCCCTTTTCATCCGTTGTAGCACCTGCCAGCACGACCGTCCTGCTCTCCGGCTTTCCCACCGGACAGTCGTTTTGTCTTTATCTACTGAGAGCTTTATGGGATTCTGGTTGAGATTGCATTGCGTTTAGCAGTCGAGTCGGAGGTAATGACATGTTAACTATATTGTGTATTCCAGTTCACTTATTCATACCCAATCAGATTTATTAAATCAGCATTTGCTGGTTTCCAAATATATATTTTGTTATTATTATTTTAATGCTGTTGTACATTTTATGTCTTTTTTAAATTTAAAATTCCAGTTGTTTGTCGCTAGCATATAGGACAGCAATTGATTTTGTATATTGACTTTAGATCCTGGGACCTTGCTATTTTTTCCTTATTAACACCAAGGATTTTTTTTTTAATTGTTTTGTTGTCTTGGTAGTGGCTTTGGGGTAGATTTTTCAGTATTGCCTACAGGACAGTCACTTCAGTAGGATGGTGACTAGGAATGCTAAGAGGACCATGATTGCTTTATTCCCAGTATTAAAGAGAAAGAGTCTCTCATTCACTATTAAGTACAATGTTTACACTAAGATCATCATAGACGTTCTTTATCAAGCGGAGGACTTCCTCCTGTTTCTATTATGCTGAGAGCTGTCACGAATGGGTGTTGGATTTTGTTCAAATGATTTTTCTATATCAAGTTACTTGCTTGTATGATTTTTCTTGTTTATCCCATGGGTTACATTGGCTTTGGCTACATAGGATTAGTCATACAGTATAATTATTCTCATACATTATTGGATTCAGTTTGATAATATTTTGTGAAGGAACTTTATGTCTATCTCCCTAAGAGGTATTGATCTATAGTTTTATTTTCCTGTAAATTGGACAGTATTAATCCTGTTTCTATCTTGTGAAGAGTTGATGTAATTTCTTACCTAAATTGCATCAGTCTGGTATAATTCACCAGTGAAATAATCTTGGCGTGGTGTTTTGTTTGGTTTTCTGGGTTTTTTAATTGTTAATTCAACTTAATGAATATAGAGCTATTCATATTACCCCTTTCTCTGTGGTTGTTTATGTCTTTTAAGAAATTAGTCCATTTCATCTAAGTTACTATGTGTGTGGGCATGCATGTGTTCACAATATTCCTTTATTATTCTTTTAATGTCCACAGGATCGGTATTAATGACCCCTCTTTCTTTTCTGATTTTAATAATTTATGTCTTTCCTCTTTTCTCTGGTCAGCCTGGCTAGAGGTTGATCAAACTTATTGATCTTGTCAAAGAATGAGGTTTTGGTTTCCTTGGCTCTATTGTTTTCCTGTTTTCAATTCATTGATTTTTGTTCTAACTTTCATTTTTTCTTTTATCCTTCTTGTGTTAGGCTTGATTTGACCTTCTTTACTTATTTCTTAAAATGTAAGCCAAGTTATTAATTTTAGATTTCAATTACTTTTACTATACACTGATGCTATGAATTTGCATCTAAGCATGGTTTTTGCCGTGTCTCAAAATAATAGTTGTATTTTCATTTTAATTTAGCTCTCTATATCTTTATCTTTTTCTTTAGACTTACTCTTTGATCCATGTGTAAGAAGCATGTTGTGAATCCCCAAGTTTTTGGACTTTTGCAGCTATCTTTCTATTTTTGATTTCTAATTTCCTTGCATTAAAAAGTAAGAATATGTGTTTTATAACTTCCATTCTTTCAGATTGGTGAAGGTGGGCTCTCTGGCCCAGGTGCCATCTGACATATACTGACAGGTGTTCATGCAAGCTTGAGAAGAATACATAGTGTGCTCTTGTCGGTCGAATGTTCTATGAGTGTTGATTAGATTAAGTTCATTAACAGTGTTTTTCAAGTCCTGTATATGCTTACTGATATGCTGTCAACTTGACTGTTAACTGTTGATAGAGGATATTGAAGTTTCCAACTATTGCAGTGAAATTATCTATTTCTCCTTTAGTTGCATGAGTTTCTCTCTTGTGTATTTTGACATTCTGTTATTAGGTGCATGTACATTCGGGATTGTTATATCTTTTTGTAACATGGAACACTTATTATTATGTTATGTCCTTCTTTAATGCAAATAATCTTTCTTGTTCAGAGTATGATTTGTCTGAAGTTAGTGTAACCACTACCACTTCCTTCTGCTTAGTGATAGCATGCCATATCTTTTCCTGTCCTTTTAATTTTAACCTGAATTTTTCTGTCCAAAGTTTTTTTTGAAGAAAACATATAGTTGGGTCTTGTTTTTCTGTCTACTGTGCTGACCATCTTTTAATTGCTGTATTTATATCATTAATATTTTAAGATATCTTTGATATTGTTGGATTGATAGCTACCATTTTTGATAACTGTTTTCTCTTCATCGAAATCTTTGTTTCTTTTTTTCTCCCTTCTCTGGGCTATACTGAGTATATGACTCAATTTTATCTCTTCTCAGTACATCCAATACTCTTTAAATAACCCACTGGTTGAAATGACCGTAGTTGGACTAACCTAAGTGCTTCAGACGACACTGGACTGCTTGTAGTGTAGTGACGATGTTATACCAGGACGGTCTCAGGTCTTCCTTCGTGTCCTGTGATGTGGCTGTCTTTCATTTCACTTTCCCATGTGCTATACCCACCCAAAACACTGTCTTTTTGATTGCTTTAAACAAAAGCATATCTTTTAAATACATTAAAAATAAGAAAATTAAAGTATTTTATTTTACTTGCATTTATTTCTTTTTGAGGCACTTTTTTGCTTTTTGGTGATCCAACTCTCTTACCTGTATCATTTTTCTTTCCACTTGCAGAATTTTTACATTTATTGCCAGAAGTTCTGGTAATGAATTCCTTCAGTTTTTATATGTCTGAGAAGAGAGTCTTGATTTTTCCTACAGTGAAATTTTGGGGAACAATTTCCCTGGATAGAGAATTCTACTTTTGTTTCCTTTTGGCACATTAGGCATTTCATTCCACTGTCTTCCTATTGTCTTGTTTCTGACAACATGTCTGAGTAACTTCTTATTCTTTCCCACTGTGGTCCAGGTTTCTTTCTCCCCAGACTGCTTTCAAAATGTTCTCTCCTCTGGTTTTCCAATCACACTGATGTTTCACCTTTTGAAATTGTTCCACAGTTCTTGATTGTTCTGTTCTGGTATTTTTTCCCACCCTTTGTTCTCTTTGCATTCATGTTTGGGACATTTCTATTGACCTATTTGGCAACTTTCTGTCAAGTCTACTGATAAGACTGTGGGAACATCCTTGGTTTCTGTTGCTGTATTTGTTATTTCTAACGTTTCCTCTCATACTTTCTTAGACCTTCCAACTCTGCTTGTATTGTGTATGTTTTTGCATGTTGAAAGCTTCACAAATGTTTCTGTGTGCCCTATTGTCCTCTCTCCTGTCCCATCTACAGCACCCCCAAGCTATTTCTGGAAGCCCTGTTCTCCCATTGACTGCATTTTTTTCCCTTCGAGTGTGACCAAGAGCTGAGAGAAACCATGCACAGCACACTCTGACCCTGGCGACCTATTTTGTTATGCAGGATCCAGGTATGTTTCTGGTCCTGCAGAGCCGCGTGGATCTTCCCCTTGAGAATCTGGTGAGCTTTCTGAAGAGAGCAGCCAGGAGCTTTGCAGCGGGAGCCCGTGGCCATGGGAGTCTCTCACTCTCCCATGAGTTCACCCCAAGCTTCCAGCAATTTATCACGATCTTTGTTTCCATGTCCTGCCAGTTTTCCACTCCAGTGGCTTCTGCTCCAGGTGGGCAGAGCTCGGCTGTGTCTCTCTCAAAGTCCCTGTCTCTCCAGGTTTGGGGTGGCTATTGTCCTGGACCCTCATTTCTCTGATAGGCCTATGAAAAAGTCAGCCATAGTCCAGCTCATTCTAGTGTGTGTGTGCATGTGTGAATACATATATTTGTTTTTTAATTTTTTACTTAGTTTGGAAAGCATTGTATGTCTGTATCTGCACAGAGCACTTATATTTACACACACAAGCATATACCCGTGTCTCTCTCTGTATTTACTCCTAGGAAGATAAGGGCTATATTGTGACAAGTGACAAGGAAGGCGAGCAAAGAGCCAGGACAGGGAAGGAGAGTCCGAGCACTGCGGCCATGCTGAGACAGAGCGCTACGATCTGGTGGCTCTGCGTGCTTCCGCTTCTAAATGACCTCATCTTCCTGATGTTACAATTGACATTGGCCAACTCAGATTTGACATCTGATACAGCCTTATGTCGGAATTCTCAGCAGTGTTTACTTGCTATTACATTTTCAGGCAATTTCTTAGATCCTTAGTATGAAAAGAAAATACAGAAATGACCGTGCATATATTATTTTTTTGAAAACCCATTTGAAGTTTAAAAAAGAATGGAATTCTTCTAATTTATCATCAGCTCATTACAAAATATTTTCCATATTACCAGAAATTATCTGAAACAAGCATCTGCATATAGCTCTTCAGTATTTTCATATCTATATTTTTATTTTACATGGAAAACAAGCAGGGAGATAGGTAAGGCATTATTCATCTCATTCTACCAGTGGAATTGATTTTTAGAGAAATTAGGTGGCTAGTCCAAGACCCCGTGAGAGTCAGCCCTGGAGCCCCTGGTCCCCTCTCACAGCCTGTGTGTGTGTGTTGGGGGGGCAGTCCTGGGGGTCAATGGGGAACACCTGTCATCAGGCCTTGGCATTGCCGGGTCCTTACCTAGTCCTCCACCTCCGATCACATCCTGCCAAGTTCCAAGTTCTGATGTTATACTTCCCAAATATCTTACCATTTCGTCATTTTGTCTCACATCTGAGTTCCTGTTCTACAGACAGGTGGTGAGATGCTTGGGCTAAAGCTCCGACATTGTTTTCAAAACCAACTTTAACTCCGAGGCAGGTTACAGAAGGTTTAGGGCAAACGCCTTATCGGAGAGGCCTAGTTGTAGTTATTGTATAGATGTAAAAATTGCAAGTCAAATTAGTTACTTATCCTCCCTAGTTTCCGTTATGTCTATTTTAAAATGTGGATAACACATAGCACATATAACAGGGGCTGTTTCAGTTGAGATTCTAAGACGTAAAATGATTAGTAGGGAGCAGATACATAGTTATTACATGTTAGGCATTTTTATTATTTTATTATTGGTTATGATCACCTCTTGCACGACTGCTGCTTGCTTCCAGGTGTGTAGTCTATTCTTGAATTTTGTGGAAATAAATGAAAGCGATCAAATGAGAAAAGCTAAGGCTATGTATCCAGGACTTGCTTCAGCAAGGGCCCCTGTCACTGTCACATGCGTGTGGCAGAGATGCAGAGGTAGGCACGAGAGAGCAGGAGCTCTTTGTGGTGGGAAAGGGGGGAGCTCCCAGTGCTCTGATTGCGGGCTGTGGGACTGGGAGGCTGTGCACCGGCTGCCTGAAGGGTCCCCTCCAGTTAGGGGGCAGAAATTTGCCTTTGTCTGGTTGATCCTGGGTTAGAAGTTAGGACACAGATTAGGGAAGCTGTCAATTATTAATGAAGTCCTGGCCACCCTGAGTCACTGTTGCAGGAGCTGTTGTTTGGCACCCTGGAGTATCACTGGCAACAGCAGGCTGGTTCTGGCTGGTTCCCTGGGCAGGATGCTGCAGGGTGTGGGCCAGAAATCTGTTGTTGCTAATGGTCTGGCCATTGTCTGTTGACTGCTTAGTCCTCGCTTTTCTCTCATAGTGATACATCTAAGACACAAATCATAGAGGGTGATGCCTTTGCTTAAATCCCTTCAATGGCCCACGTTTCCAGGACTCAAAGCCCCCAGCAAGGCGCTCAAAGTCCCCTCTGGTCCTACTCCTTCTGTGTCTCCAGCTTTGAGACCACTTTACAAGGAGGTTGCGCTTTATCCTAAAGCAAGGACAAAACCACCTGCATTGCCAGGTACACACTGTGCTCATTGTCAGCCCTACTCACTGTCGCCTCTGCACAGAGCACCTCCACCCACTACTCTCGGCCCTGCCTCCCTCCTGCCAGCCTGGGCTCAGCATCGTCCCCCAGAGCCTTTCTGAAAAGTCACCAGGCTCCCTGCTGAGCTCCCAGATCAGCCCTATCCCTCACATTGTGACTCCCTCTTCCTGTTTGTCTCTGTGCCCTTCCAGCCAGTGAGCCTCCCCGAGGGAAAACTGCTCTCCATCCATGTCCCCAGCACCCCGTGTGGTTCCTGGCACACACACAGTTAATGTTTGGTTCTGAATAAGAGTGTGGATTCGGATCACCATTTTCAGTTTCTGACTTCCGTTTGAGTTTTTCCCAATATATCATGTCTTATGAAAATGTGACATTAAAAATGAATGCTAGAAAATAAATTCAAGTGGTGGACTGGAACCAAATATGATTAAGGCATTTTCAGTCTGTCTTTTGTGACATTTCAGAATATGTCTCTCTTCTGAGGTTAAGCAGGCCTTGAGCAGTCCATGAACCACACCTGGAGGCAAACACTGCTCTTATCCGACACTCGGAATGGGAAGAGGGGCTCCTTCTGGAACGTTTGTGGCCTGGAATTTAATACCGGCCCTTTTTCTGATTTTTTTCTTGCCAGTCCTTCATTTACCAAATATTTAAGTACTCGTAGTACCCAGAACACACAGTGCCCTGTGATGTCTCTGGCCTTTGTGTATACCATTTCCACATCCTGAGACAGTTTCCCATCTTTCTCCCGGCTAAGATCTATCCATTCTCTAAGACTCAACTTATGTATACCTTCCTCTGGAAAACTTTCTGGAAAAGTAAGAGGCCCATTTTCTGTTCCTACACTCCCCAAGTGTTCAGACAGAACACTTGCCAATCTTTTTGTCTTAGTCTCAGCCTTCTGACATGTGACAGAAAGTGATACAGACCCCTGTGCAACTGGGGACCCACAGCACCTGAGGACTGCTACCCAGCACCCATCTGCCCTTTCCTCTTTCTTAACAGAGTCCCTGTTTGCTCCAGTACCCACTCCACCACAAGTGGCTCCACATCTCAGAAAACTGACCACACCCCCTGACTGGGGGACACCTGGTTGGTCCAAGGATAATTCTATTTCCCTCCACAATGATTGGCCAAGAATGTCAAGTGACCCTGTCTAGCCAATGAGATAATGGTGTTTCCTTTTTTTTTAAAAAATTCTAGTGTTAGAAAAAGTTTAATGCATCTTTTCTCAGCAATACCCACTAAATAGTATTTTGATTTTTTCTTTTTTATTAAATTTATTGGGGTGACATTGGTTAACAAAATTATATAGGTTTCAGGTTAGCTGCCATCTTTCTGATTAAATATCAATAATGAGAACCTCAGCACACTGATCAAAGAGCCAACCTTAGGCCCTGGCTGGGTGGCTCAGTTGTTTGGAGCATTGTCCCATACACCAAAAGGTTTTGGGTTTTATCCCTGGTCAGGGAGAGTATGGGAGGCAATCGATTGATGTTTCTCTCTCACGTCGATGTTTCTTTCTCTCTCTTTCCCTCTGTCTCCTTTCCTCTCTCTAAAATCAATAATAAAATATCCTTAGGTGAAGGTAAAAATAAAAGCCAACCTTAGGCAGTGAGAGAAAGCAAATCTCCAAGAGAGAGGCAGTCAGAATGCTTGGATTAGATTGCTCACTTTGGAAGGGGTTCCTTTGCCTGAGTGCCATGAGGACTCTCTGCCAGTTGACTGTTGGGGACAAATTAGGGGACCTGAGTCTCCTGTAAGGGGCTCCTGTTTCTCTCCCCTCTGACTCCAGGCCACATTCTTTCCCAGAGGGGCCTTATACTGTCCTTTAAGCCTATCTCTCCCTCTGTTGTCTTGCCTATCCAGTCTGCCTCGTGCGTGTGTCTGATCATGTTATTCACCTGCTCAGATTTCAGTCTGTCATGCCTCTAGCTGTAGGCGTGTGACCAAATCCATTTCCAGTTCACCATGTAGTTCTTGACTTACACTCCAGATAAATTGTGTACTTTTTGGAAACACATCTTGCGCTATCTTGCTTCTATGAAATTCCCCAACTTGAAATTTTCTACCTATCTGTGAAGGTTTTGCTGATCCCTTTCTTTTAGGAGCTTGTGATAACTGCAGAGTCAGTGTTCTGGAGTCAGGGTGAGCAATCCTACCAAGAGCGCTTACAGGACACATCCTCTTAAAGGGCTTTTGGGAGTCATGGAGCCTTAAAGGTCTTTCTTAACGTGGTGTCAGCGTATCATGGACATTGCACTTGGATGACACAGATTAACAAAAATAGCAGATTTCCTAGTGACACTTGATTTAGACATTATAGCAGAGAACAATCAGTGCCCCACGGCAAGTACCATTATTTTTGTTTGTGTTTTGTGGGCTTAAGGAGACTGAGGACGACATCCAAACTATTAGCACTAGAATTCTGGATCCATCTAGAAGCTGCATTTGTAAGAGTCGCTGAAAATGATTACTCTTTAAACTAAATTTTAAGAGCCTCTGTGGGAAATACTCCCACATTTTTATAACCTTTTATGGTTGGTAAAACTTCCTACTCGGGTAATTGTTTCCTTCAATGGATTGTCAATGCCACAGAAGGTCATGGATTATGTTCCTTGAATTTCTACAGAGCCCAGCGAGAATGCCTTTTAGACCAGGAGGCTGCCAAATGATAAATCTGTAGGCTGCAAAAATGTGATGGAATATGCTATTTGATATTGCTACAGAGCAATAATTTGGGGGAAGTATAGGATTTTTAAGGTAATACTATTTCATTTAGAATATGTTGTTGGCAAAAGTCAAGTATGCCCATCATTTGTAGCCATCATAATTGGACATGAGGATTAAAGTCTAGTATCAGTAGCACATTCAACATGCTACCTAGGACTTACATTGGAAGACTGACTTGGAAGATTTTGTAATTCTGAATTTTCAGGAACTTGAGTAACTGACAATTGTCTGCAGTTGGTGCGTTGATGGCGGCATAAGAATATGCTCAGTCCAAACTGAAAGGCATGTAACATCCTGGTAAATGAAAGAGGACCAATGAAGTCAGTGATAAGACCAGGACCAGGTCTTAATAATGAAGTGATAGTGATAATGAAGGACCAGGAGTCAGTGATAAGAAAAGAAATAAATTTGTGAGCAGAGACAGATGTGAAGAAACCTCCTGGCACTGGGAACTTGCAAACGTGGAGAAAAAACCAAGTGGAATGTTAATTGTAATTCAAAGCCTTTGATCTCTTAATGATCTTTTTAAAGCATAGGCACCATGGCTTAAGTAGTTTACAGGTGAACTTAATTAACCACTGGTCCTTAAATTTGCAGGAAACAAAAGCAGATCTACAAAGTCTCAGTCAGAGGAGGGGCATAAACCACAGTGCATGTTCAGGACAGTGAACTTCGGATGAGCGATGGGGATTCACTTTTTGTCAGGTGTTCTTTAAAAAAAAGATTTTATTTATTTTTTAGAGAGAGGGAAAGGGAGGGGGAAAGGGAGAGAAACATCGATGTGTGAGAGAAACGTGCCAGGGCAACCCAGACATGTACCTGCTGAGGAGTCAAAGCAGCGACCTTTTGGTCTGCAGGCTGGCGCTCAGCCCACTGAGCCACACCGGCCAGGGCTGGTGTTTTTGATTTGAAGCCTCATTATCTGTTCTCTGTCATTAGGTAGCAAATCTCCTTCATCCAAATTGATGAACAGTTCTCTCATTAATACTGACATACTATTTCTAACAGTTGAGGGAAACTGGGAGAGGGGAGAGGATGGCAGATGTCAGTGTGCATGACTGCTCATATAACAATTAGGCCAATCAAATTTGACAAATTGAATAAAAAGCTAACAGATCCAGGGGTATGTTCTAGGGCTTTTTTCCCCCTATAGCTGTAAGGCTACGTGAGGAAAAATTCCGTCTGCAAGTACATCCTGCCATTAGTCATCACCATGCATCCTGTGCTAACCATTGGGAGGCCTCATTAGGATGTTATCCTTCATGAATCTGGAGCAAAAGAGCACATCGCTGGTTACCCGTGGCGTGCTACATGTGGCTACGTGTGGCTCCTTACCAGCGTAGCTCATGCCCCCCAATGTGGGCTGTTAGGACTGCTCAGGACTGGACACTTAGTCCCTCCTTATGTCCATGCTGTTCTAAACTAGAAAAGAGGATGGCCCAAGGTTTAAGTAGACACTCGTAGACGGCATGAATCACACATTGTTCTTTTTTCACCAAACGTGAAGGGCAAGGATTGCAGAGTGTGACCAGGGCTCTGGGGGCACCCTCACACGTGGCAGGCATGGCGACTTGGCCCCAGCACAAGCACCCTTGTTGCCTAGGCCTGATTCGCTTTATGAATTCTCTCCACACAGTTCCCCAGTAGCCACTTCCCATAAAATGGCCAAAAGCTATGTTCCGTTTTGAGTTTACTGACAGTTTTCTATTATATTAGACAGCTGTATTAAAGCTATTCAGGTCCTGTGTGTTTCTGTTTTTCTATCATTTCTCGTTTTCATCAGTGCACTAGGTATTAAAGAGTGAGCGGATAATTGTAGAAGTGACGGATTAGTAACTGTGAACCGCATGGAATTTGGGGTTATAACAGAGAGGGGAAACTGAGACAGAGGGGCTGATCCCACTCCGAGCCACCCCTCCCGAGGCAGTCCTGGCTCCGCGACGTGCTCCTCCAGGTCCCAGACTCCAGGCTCGGAGGAGACGCCCAGAACACGTGGGTGCGAACCCAGGAGACTGCGCAGGAGCGCTTGGCGCACTCAGAACTGCAGCAAATGAAAAACGTTCGCTAAACAGAACCAGAGGCTGGGTCTTTTCGTGTCATCTGCGCCACTAGCCAGCTTGAGAGTAAGTGCCAAAAAGCACGTGATGCCCCTAAGTCGCATTCTGGTGTCCCGGTGCTTCCTGCCTGTCCCATTCTCGCCTTGAGCCTTTAAGTCAGCCAGTGGGGACGCGGCCACCTCGCTGGCAGGACGCACGCAGCAAGGAGAAGTCACAAGTCCTGCTTTCTTGCCGGCAAGCTTGAAGCTCGTTTCCTTATCTGCCCTCGTTGCCCTGTCTCCCGACCTTCTGTCTTGTGTCCTGCCTCCAGCGACTGAGACGCTGACCCTGAGCCCGAGCGCAGCTCCTCTGTGGGGACAGGACGCCTGGCCACCTGTCTCTCTGCGCAGGTGGATTCTTCCGACAGCGCTTCCCGTTGCCAGCACATCCCCTGACTTTGCTGTTTATTTCGTGGCAGGATATAAGTATCCTTCTGTGTTTTCTTTTCTTCCCTTCTCTGGTCCTCGCTCCTGTCTCCGTGGTGCCCTCCTTTGTCAAAGTGACATGGGCTGCTGGAGGCTGGCGACTCCTGGAGAGATGCTGCCCTCGCTGCACTGGCAGAGGGCACGGGGGAGGGGTGCTTGCTGTTGAAACTTGCCCTCTGAGAAAACAAAACAAAACAAACAAAACGAAACAAACAAAAAAACCTCTGAACCTTTTAAAACTGCACTTCGTGCTTTATGTAGGTTTCCTCCGTTGTTACCTTTCTGTTCCAGGATCTCACTGAGGACGCCACCTTTCGTGTGATGCGCACGTGCCTCTCTGCTCCTCCCGCTGTGAGTTTCCTCCAGTTAGCAATAACCTCTTCTTACTTTGACATGCACCCTGACCAGCGGTTGCAGAATCTCCAACCTTAGTGTTGTATCTGCATTTGTTTCTGTGAGTCTCTAGAGGACATGCCAAGGATGCTCATGGGAAGCTCTTACTAAGTTCAAATCTAATCATCAATCCATTCTCCCATTTTGACCCCTGTCCTGTTTCCTCTGTTCGCATCCCAGGTCCTCTGCTGAAGTGTCTCCTGCTGGAGACGTCAGAGCAGCACAGCCCCAGTCTCTGCGCTGTGTGGGCAGAGCACTGCCTCCAACTTCTAGTGGTTTGGCATCCTGTTACCTGGAGCCACACCCCGAAATCTCACAGGACAAATATGTCTCTTGGTTTGAATTCACAGCCCCTTTCTCACTAGGGTTGAGAAAGAAGCCCATGAACTTTGACACAAGGAGACACTGATTTTTGAGACAGAAGTGGGCTGCCTTCTGTGCTTCCATCCATCGGCGCTCAAGCTCCTTCTGGATGATTGGGCTCTCTTCTTCAAGGCTGACGCTCAGCCCAGAGTCCCACCATCAGCTGCTTTGACTCAGGCAGAGGGTCACTTTCTGACTTCTGCTCCATTGTAGGATGAGACATCAGGGAGCATGATTTAGTCTTAACTCCACTAGTTATCCCGCTCTGTGAGCATTCACAATTCCCCACCTTTCTGAGTTTCCATTGCTCATTTGTGAAAGCAGGCAGACATACTTTCCTGGGAGAGTGATAGAAATGGCATGTCATATTGCCCAAGGACAAAGCCAAGCTGGTCCTTAAAACCCATTTGATGTCTGAATGTGAATGGAGGAAACTTGGGGTTCAGCAGAGTTAGAGATGGGTCCGTTTTATGCTCCATGAACCAGAACCTTGCATCTTGCTGTTCCTGCCGCCACGGCCCAAGAGGCCTAAGGAGCCAGGCTGGCGAGCCGCTGTTCAAGCTTTACACAGCTGTCCTCACTTGTTCTGATAACATTTACATCACCTTCCTGGTTCTCACTTTGATATTTAAATGATGTCTAAAATACACTCTTTGATGTGCTGGTGACCTCTTTGCTTCTTGAGCAAAGCCAAGAGCCCCCAGGTCTAGCCAGAGGAGCGCTCTCTGGGCTGCAGCCCTTGTTGACTGTGACCCCAGACGGCATGGCAAGCTCTACATCCAGTATACACACTTGGCAGATGGAGGAGGCATCTGAGAATGAGACCATGGCTGCTCCAGGGATTGCGTAAACTTCTGTTTTGTTAACATAAGGACATGGAAAGCACTATTCTAGTGTTGCAAGGCTATCCCGCAGCTATGAGCTCGTGTTACGTGACCGTGTGAGCTCAGAATCCTCCGGGGGAGCTCAGGGGAAATAAGTTCTCTGACTGAACAAGGAAAATACTTAGTTCTCCATATCTCCTGCTGCTCCATAAATTGGCCAGTTTGGGTGAAAAATGCTCTTAGGCAGGAGATAGACAGGAAGGAATCATGCTTTATCTTTCTTCCTTTCACAGAATGAACTCACGATGGGACACAGTGAGCTCACAGATAATTTTCTGTTTGTTAAAATTAAGATCCAAAAGATTGCATTTGGCTTGGAAAAGTCACTTGACTATGTGTCTGACTGTGACATGATTTCACTTACAACTTTGATGGCTCCTCCCTCTCCCAGCAGCTGCTGCCCCGGAGGCAAGTGCTGTGTCTGAGCCTCATTGTGAGCGGGCAGCTTGGCACAGGGCAAGGCTGCTCTTCCGACTGTGGTAGGAACAGGCGCGGCCCGGTGACTTCTTCACAACAAATATTCCCATGACCCTGGTTGAATTGCACTGCAGTGTGTTCCTTACACGTTTTTCTTTCTCACTTCTGTCCAATTACCCTCTTTCAATTCACCAAGATGCTGTTTCTGTGTTAGGGTTTTATCTTACTTTTTCCCACACATTTAGTCTAGTATAGCCAGAGACCAATAAACTTGCCCTTTATTCTTAGAACTGATGGCAATTCAGAACCTCATTTACGGAGGGCTTTGTCCTGCCACTTTCTATTAAGGGGAGCAGCGGAGACGTGGTGCTAGTTATTCTGCCCGGCTCCGACTGGAGCTTCAGAGCCCAGACACGGCCAGACAAACGGTCATGAGATGGCTCGGGGTGTCAATCAGGAGCACATCACGGAATCTGAATGAGCTTGTGGTTGTGACAGAAGGGGTATGCTGGGCTATTCCACAGTGGCAATGAAGTCTGTTGGTGAGGAATTCATTTTGGAGCCTATCAATGAAAGAAATCTTCCCATTTTGAGATATGTCATATAAAAACCTTCCTCTTTCAGAAATTCATTAAAGGGTTCTATCTAAATCCGGGTTGGGAAAATGCTTGCAGAGAAGCAAGTTTTAAGCAGCACAGTACCAACTCAGAACAAAGGCGAGGCAAACTTCAGTAACTGTTATTCACGAAGGTTTGAGGGGTGCCCAGCCCGTCCTTACTGAGACTGAGGGGATACAAGCCTGAAGCTGTTGATGTGCCCACAGTGTGGCTTATTCATAATCCAGTGACCCTGAAATGTTACCCTATTTTTTGAGCTTCAGTTTTCTTGGGATAAAGCAGGATAATAATGCTTACTTTATTTGATTGTTAAGTGATACTTTTTCTATTGGCTTGCTGTTTCAGCAAAAGTTGCAAAGCTGAAAACAATAGGTGATAGATGAATACCATTTTATTCCAAACATCAAGCTGAGCGGGAACCTAGGAGCCACTCCAGGGCCTGCTGGGATCACCAACCTCCCATCGCAACAGGCTGAGAATGCCAGAAGACGAGACGTTTGGGAGACACTCAGGGGAGTAGGGAGTGTCAGCCCAGTGGTGGTGCTAAAGCCTTTCCTCTTCCTGTGGGGGAGGGAAGGGTGTGCTCTCCACCCTTAGTCAAGTCATAGGCAGGTGTTCAACCCACGGCCCACGGACCACACGTAGTTGAGGATGGCTATGAATGCAGCCCAACACAAAACTGTACATTTGCTGAAAACATTATGAGATATTTTTGTGATTACATGTCGCAGTGTATTTGATGTGTAGCCCAAGACAACTCTTCTTCTTCCAGTGTGGCCCAGAGATGCCAAAAGGTTGGACACCCCATTATGGAGAGGTCTGTGGAGGGGCTTCCCCCGTGGTGTCCGGGGCAGTGTGTAGGTGGTGAGGGGCCAGGTGAGGTGCACCCCAGTGAGGAAACTGTGTCCCTGCTGGAGGGGTGCAAGCTGAGGGCAGAGAGAAGGGTCAGAGTGGGGACTGCTCCTCTCTCCTGGGCAGTTGGATGCAGTGCAGCGCTGTTGGTCCTGGGACAAGGCGATTTTAGGAATAAGAGGTGAATTGACTGGGTAGCAGGGAAGCCTGGCGAGGTCAAGCGAGTCACTGCCCCTTTTGGGAAACTGCAGTGCCAAAGACGCTGGTGTGTGAGTGTGTGTATGTGTACGCTGGTGTGAAGGGTAGAGACAGTTGTATCAATGTCCAAAAGTCTTTGCCATTTTCTTCTAATTCTGCCCACTCCAGCCCCTTTCAAGTTCAGGCTTGAGAGTACCAGCCAATGACTCAGCGCACGGGGGCAGGTGGAGGTGGGGTGGTGGGTGCACCTGGGGCATGCTGAGCACTCGAGGGAAGGGGTCGCAGTGTGAGTACATGGGACTGGCAGGAGGAGAAGGGTCTGATGACGTATGATGCGTCATCTCAGGAGCTTTCACATCGCTGTCACAGGAACCTTTCTGAAGAGCCCGTCAGGTGGACGGCACTGCACTTTTCTGTACTATACGTATAGAGTCTACAGGGAATGCACCTCTTGCTACCAAGTTAAACAGTCACACTGGCATTCAACTGCTTTCAAAATGTTTTCCTAAAGTTCTACAGAAGCAAATAAGTATTAAAATTATTTTAAAACCAGTAAAGAATGCCATAAATATTATTTTCAATCTTTTAAGTTTATTTTGAGTTTTGATTTATTGGCATTAAAAATCTAAAGAAAAAAGAAATGCTTTGAGCTAGGAAATAATAACTGAAAAATGACTTATCTGCCATCTCAAATTTCTAACTTTTTTTTCTGTTTTTTTCATAGCATCTCTTTCACTATTTTTGAAGTTATATCTTGATGGGGTTTTGTTTACTCACGTACAGACAGATTTTCTCTGTGTGGTAACTTGGGGGACTTGCCCTCGGAGCTGAGCTGCCCCGGAGGCCCGAGGGGACAGACGTGGGGGCAGCGGACTCAGAGTCACTGGAAAGTGCCACGTAAGTGAGCTCTTGCTGGAGTCCCAGAACCACACCACACGGCAGACAGTGCCGTTAAACAGTTTTATAGTGAAATCGGCAGTGTGACTGTTTGTCATTGTTTAAAAATATGTTATACCATTTAAAAAATAAGATATCAGCATACTTTTATATCCTGAGTTATGCTTGTGACAAAGAGACACACGTTAAAATAGGCAGAGAAAAAAGAAACGACATATAGAGGAACAAAGATAATAATTATAAAAGATTTTTTTGTCAGAAACTGTGAAACCCAGAAAACAGAAAGGGATCTTTAAATTTTTACTGTGAAAAAACGTCAAACTAGAGTTCTATGTCCAGGAAGATGATCTGCCAGTCGTGAAGGTGAAGTGCAGTGAGAAGGAGGAGCCCTGCCCGCAGACCTCAGCTACAGGCAGTGCGAGGTAAGGAGCGACGTCAGGGGCATTTAGGTCTACACTCAGCGGTGACCAGAGCCAGAAAGAGTAAACGGTGGCATGGTCACCTGAGAGGACGCCGCACAGCAACATAAAGGAACAGACCGTTGACACGCACAGCAATGTGAATGGCTCTCAAAACAGATGTGCCGAATGATACATGTTCATCCTGTTTGGTTCCATTTACATACAGAGCTCGAGCAGGCAAAAGTAATCTATGGTGAAAAATATCGGAACGGTATTTTTTTCTGGAAGTATAGGATTTATAGGACAGGAACGTGAGGACCCTTTCTGAGGTCAGATTTTATATCTGGATAGAGGTTTGCCTTTCAGGGGCTATATAGTTTTTCAAAATTCAGTGGATATACACATCACATTTGTTAATCTCATTTAAGTAAGTTTCACATCTAAAGAGAAAACCTGTAACAGATAATGTGCATGCTGATTACCTATGGGGAGATCATTGGTTATCTGTGATTGACTTTGAAAAGTATCAAGAGAGAAAATGATTGATAAATTACAGAGGAAAAATTGTCAGATGATAGGTACTTGGTAAAACATGTGTAATAATATGTTAAGGAAGAATCAACATGGAAGTTATATAGGTCTTCATTTTTTACATTATTTATTTTGCTCAACAATTGACATTGTTCATAATAAAGTTCTGAAAAACAACCAGCACAAAGGGAAGAATGTTAGAACCAAAACTGTATCTTTTAGAAGTTAAAATTTAAAAATGCCTTCATGACATTGTGGATTTTCTTGTATGTGATACAAAGAGGAAGAATCGTCAAATAGCAGGTTGACAAAGCACTGCATTCAGCTCAACAACCCCTCTTTGTCAAATGGCAGTGCTGACAGAGCAGAAGGAACTGAGCACAGGATGGTGACTGCAGCTCGCGGGACTAACGGCCATCCGGCTTCCCAGCCGGTGGAGGGCTGTACCAATCGATGTTTCCAGAAGGCTCAGGCAACACAACACACACTTGGGCGAAATGTGGCATTTCATCAAAAGACTATCAATATAGTTGTTAACTTGTGATTAATAAATGCAAATAAAAATGACAAGGCTCCATAAATATCTCACAGACCATGTCAAATGGCAAAGTCTAAAACACGTGCTGTTGAACACGTGGCCCCATGAAACTCCCCAGAACCGTTGACAACATCAGTTGCTTCGGAGCACTTCTTGGCCTTACCTAGTGATGTCAAATGCACGCACATCCACGGGTACCAATTCTATTCCTGTACGGACAGACCAGAAGTCTCAAATCTGGCACCAAGCTGCACATATAACACATTCCATGTCAGCCTTTTCCCTAAAAAATCTACCAGCCAAACAACCGGCCAACCTGGACACAAAATAACATAAGACTGAACAAAGAAAAGAAACAAAACTAGACAAATGGTATTATGTCACTACAGACAGCCCAAAAGCAGGCCGAGATAGTCTGTACTAGTTGATAGTGCATGACTGGTCGAACCGCGCAGGAGAAATGGGCCATGCTGGGACCCAGGTGAGTGCCGGGCGCCGCGGTGGGGCAGGCGTGCAGTGGTGTGTGGGCTGGCCCGGCCATCGCTCTGCTTTGTGACCCGGGTGCTGTTTACAAGGATCGTCATTTCATTTGTTAAAATGCACAAACCGATGCTGAATTCACTTTTATATTTATATTGTATATTTATATTGTATATATTCACAATCTGTCCTGTTTTTAAATAATACAATATTATTGATGATGTTGTGATTCTATATATTGTCCTAAGTATAACAAAAGGGTATTTTGCTCAAATGATACCTTACTCCCTGACTTCCTACAACCTCTCTAGGCTTTTTAGTGTCACTCCCTTCTCCCCTCCCCCAGCCTCTACCTATAACCCTCCGCCCTGACCCCCATACACAATTCTATCTGAAGCTGAGAGGCAGAAGAGGGCAACATAGGGAAGCTACCCCAGGACAAGCTTCCTGCCCCACCAGCCGATGATTTGTGCCGACACAATTTGGCTATAAATCCTGATGTGTCCCTCCCACGTGTCCCTGTCACCTAGGTGTTCCGAGCCACCTTGCTGATGTCCACACCTTCCACCACAAGAGCCTCTGCCACATGTGACCACGGGCATCACACACAGGAGAGGCAGTAGGCACTGGGGATACAGCATCAAACTGTAATAATCAAATAACAATCATAATTATTTTTAAAATGCAGCTAATTCTCATTAAGTCCTTACTCTGGGTAGGGAGTGGTTTAAGTGCTTCACGTGTGTATGAAGTAGGAGTGATTTTTTCCATTTTACAGTTTATGAAAGCAAGGCACGGACAAGCCAAGGAACTTGCTTGAAGTCACGGAGCGTGTGAATGTCAGAGCTGGACTCCAAGCCGAGAGGCTTGCCTGCACACCCTCCCACTCCTGATGATGTACTGTGGGCTACCACACACGTCCTGGGGTGGCATCTGCTTTTTATGCCTCTGTGAGTGTTATTTCTAACACAAGACAGGGGGTCAAGTGATGCGTACACTCTAGGTCTCCATCGATGCTGTGTGTATGTGTAGCTTCATAGCAAAGCTATAACCCTCATTATAAAAGATTTATCTCTACTTTATGTATAAATAATATATGATAAAGAGTTAAGTGACTTCAGACTAATCAGACAGTCCAAGTGCTATCATTATAGATCCACGCTACTGCACAATTCAATAAAAATATGAAATAATAACTTTCTGCTTTATAAAATTTATAGAAAACCCCCCTAAACATTTATCTAGTGAATGGTGATTTTTATAAAACGGGAGTTCTACAAGTTTCTTTTTTCCTTTCTTTCTTTCTCAGTATTTAAAATAGCTTGTGTTGCAGACTGTCAAGGCCCGGTGGGTCCACTCTCGATTTGAGGAGATGGAAGAAAATGTGCGGAGCCGTGGGGATGCTTGACAAGCCTTCATTCACGGGTGGGTGAGCCACGCACGCTGCAAGCTGCATGTGTCTCTGGTGAGAAGCTGCTGCTTGCTTAAGCACTAGAGGCAAACAAAACCGGCTTCCAGGCAGAAAGTTATATAACGTAGCATGATTCTGCGCATGCGAGCCCACTTCATGTCATGGGAACTGTTTATGGGACCCAGTCTCAAGGCTATGAGAACACTCCTTATCAGGCCCACTCAAGGTCATGGAACACTACTTCCCTTAGATACACAGACACCTGGGCGAGGAGGCCAGACTGCCTCCATGTACCCTGCATAGATTCACCAAATGTTGTTGAGTGCTACCTGAGACAGAACAATATAAATTTACAGGATTTCTTCTAAGAATTTTGCTGTCTCTGGTCCACATATACCTTCCCAAAATGAAGTTAGATGTCTACCAGTATTTTAACTCAGGATCATGTTCAAAACAACTAGTTATGAGCTAAGTTTTAGATTTGTAAGGCCATTTAGTTTTAAACCATTGACAACTATCTTCTGAATTCATTTCATGGAGCTAAAGGGGGACCCGTCTACTTTTCATAGACAAACCAGAACCCAGAACGAGGCAATGCACAAGGCACGCAGTGAGAACTGTGAGGTCTGGTGGACACAGGCAGGGGGTGAACCCTGTGTGGATGGGGAGCAGGGGTCAAATGGTCTGGAATCTGTCATCTGTAGAACAACAATGAGCTGTTTCCCTGGCTCATTCACTATTTACATTTCCATTCCTTTCACATTTCTTGGGGGTTTCTAGTCTCCCCGATTTTCCCAGTCCTGAGTGCTTCACTGACTCTGACTATTGGATATTTTCTAGAAGTTGTATGGCAGACATGGGTACTAATAAGAGGTTCCCACTGTTTCTGGACAAAGGATCATTGCTCCCCATTTTGGACGCCAACCTCTGACCTTCCTCAGTCACATGGGGTTATTTCTGTCCCTGCCTGCCTCCTCTAGGCCCCTGTCTGGAGGCCCCTGTGCTGCAGCTGCCTCAATAGCATCACTGGGCAAACGTCATTGTTTCCAGCCATGAAGAGAAGGGGGCTGCACTGTGTGTTTTGGGGTGACTTCACCTGTGGCTTCCCTTCAGACTCCTCACAAATGTGCTGGTCTCAGACACCAAGGACCTTCTCCCTCCCTTGCCCCATCTCGCTAACATGTGTGTGACCCATGAACTTAGCAAAAGCTTCTATGTCCTGCTGTTCATTCTGGCTCTTCATTCCACCCACCGGGTGCCGGCATATTGGCCATTGGGCTTGCTGTGGAGCCGGGCTACAGAACTTGAACCCTGACAGGCAGTAATTAGGTAGGAGCAGGTACTGCCGTAGGGCAGGCGCTAGGCAGACCTTGTCCACTGTGGTGACCCCGTGGTGCCCACAGAGAATCGTGCCCGAAGCCTGTGTGATAGAGATCTGGGAGTGACATGCAGTAGCTGGAAACCCTGCTCTACTTCAAAGGCGAACATGTGCATCTCAGCCGGAAGCCTCTTTTTTCTTAATTCGAACTCATTTAACTGCCTCTGAGGTGTGACTTTCACAACCTCGCCCTGGAACTGTTAGAATAAGCTTTTCTCAATGTGTTATTAGTCAAGTTAATGACATACACGTTGATTAAAATATGTAAGGGGAAAACATCACTTACCTTGAGAAATTTTGAGAAATATTTGAAGTGTTAATCAGATACTATTGACTAGCATGTAGCTAGTAATCAATAACTTCATCTGGTCGTGACACTGCTCTACATGCATCAGCTCGTTTATCTTCAACGCAGCTCAGTGCTAAGTGTAACGTGGCCGCTATTTTACAGATGAAGTGAGGTTTATGGTGGCTAAATGGCTTGACAAAGATCACAGAGCTATGAATAAATGAACCAGGGTTCCCCCAAGGTATATGCCAGCCCAGAGCCTCCCCTCTCCGCTCGAAGCCATAACGCTTCAAAGGCACCACAGTGACATTGATGCCCCTGAGCAGCTTCAGGGGTGGATTGCACACATCCATCCCGGGGGACTGAGCGTTGAGTCCATGGTTTCTGTTCCGAGAAGGCATGCAGAACCCTGCGTCTGTGTAGGGGGTTTACAGGTAATCCTGAGTCTGTTTCTTCCCACACGCAGGTCAAAACACTTAGACCAGCACAAACACACTCTAGTACAAGTGACGGTAAATTCAGGGGAGGGGGTAGTGGTGCATCGGGGAGTCTTAGGAAGGAAAGAGCATGCTCCCTAGAAGGTGTCAATCATTAGAGGAGAGAGCAGGGGGAGCGAGTCAGCAGCGTCCTTGCCAACAGTGTCACCAGGCCTTCCTGCCCTGGCAGGGGCCAGCCCAGGGGCAGGGAAGGGAGAAGGAGGCTTTCTGGACAGAAGGAGCAGGCAGTGAGGGCAGAAACAGGACGCTGACCAAGCTCCAGCACAGCAACTGGGTGAGAGAATAGAGAGGGCTTGGAGCCTGACTTTTGAAAAGAAATAAAATATCTGATGAAGTAATTTGCAAGGGTGGATGAGGAACGTGGTGGCCAAGAGGAGTGAAGAGCCACTTAGAGACAATGCTGGTGCCCCGCAGGCACACAGCACCGAGTAGGGCAGAGTATTTAATTTAACCCCAGGTGTACTGACGCTTCTTCACTCGACTCAGTGCCAACTGGACTGCAGTGACCCACTGTTAATAATGACATGACTGTCCACAGACAGTCTAGACTCAGAGGCAGCGAGGCTCCTCAGGACGGAGACGGATGTCCCTCTGACTTAGCTCCCACGTCACCACTGTGTGGGCCAGTCCAGGGCCGGCTTCAGTGGCTGAGGTCACCCTTTCACTGAGAGAGTCACCACTGCTCTGTCCCTCGTGTCGGCTGCTCCAGCTCCTGAGCATTCATTTAAGCCCAGCTGTAGGAGACAGGGCCACAGCGCAGTCTGGGAGGAGACATGTCACTCTGGGGAACTTCTGGAAGTGAATTTGCTACTGCGACAACAGAGAGGCATCTTTCAGGCATGCTATGTTAAAGTATAATTCTCAAAGAACTGAGAGTTGTTTTGATGAATTCTGTTTTGTCTACTGTTACATCATACTCACCAGGGAACTTTATAAATATTAGTTTAATTAGAAAATCTTTAATACCTATTGCTCTAAGAGACTCAAAAGCTGTTCTTAATTCATGTTGTGATTCAGGCTAGCTGTGAAGTCATGGGAATATGAAGATTCATCAATGACATTGACTCTGGGTCTCTAATGTAATGTAGAGGCTCTCCTGCAGTTCCACCGGACAATCGGTCAAGAGACGTAGATTTAATTACTGTTTTGCAGAGTAACGCAGAGTAAATGCTACAGTTATTGTGGGTGGGGAAGAATAAGGCACAGACCCTACCCCATGGAAACTTGCAAAGTAGCAGAACAGCAGACTGTGCTTTCGTGCTGGAATATGCCACCCCTTCTCCCTAAGGGATGTGTTCAATTAGAGGCTTCTGTAGGCAACTTTCCTCAATTTTGGATTGCTCAGAGTCCAAAGGGAATAATGCAACTCTAAAGTATTCTAGTCAAATGCATTTACCTAATGAAAAAAAAATGTATTTACTCATTTATTGAGAAGAAAACAACTTAGCTCTAACAAGGATTTTTTTTCTCAGAAAACTGAATTTTTTCTCTTTAATTCTGAATTCAATATAAACTGGAGAATGTTAATTAGTGAATTTCCTTCTTTTATAAATATATTTTTTTAAAAGGACATTGTTTGCTCTCCCATTGCATTCAGGGTCCAGGCCGAAATTGCCCGAACATCACAAACAGGCTGCTCCATCCCTGGTGGACAGCCACGCCCACTTAGGTGTGCAGACTGATGCCGCAGTTTCCAGTCTGTCCGGTTAATCATTGCAAATACCACTCCTTGAAAACTCATGCTTTCCAGGCTCAGTAAAGAAACAAGAAAAGGAATGGAAAATTTTGTTCTGAATCCCTGAAAGAGCATTGGTTCACTCATAATTATTGCTCATTCCACATGTGAAATGGCACTGACGGAGCTCTGAGCGCTGCTGGCAGGCTCTGTGTGGGAGTTCACTGCAGCATGCTGCCCCGGGCTGCACCTGGGTCTCGGGTTTGGTACTGGGAACTGAGAGGTGGGCTCATGCCCACTGGCAAACTGCTAAGACAGCAATGTATGTTTCCGTGACCAATCGGACTTCATGCGGCTGGTTAACCACATGTCTCCCAACCATGCTAAGTTTGTAAGTACGTCTTTGTAAGATGTCAAGTAACCATTACTCGCTTGGTGACACTGCATGTTCCTAATTGCCACATGGGGACAGTTACACTAAAGTCCTATGTCAAAGTCTGTTCATCAGAACTTTCAGGAATCTGGAGATGGACGTCCGTTATCAGTGTCCATCATGTTTGGCCTATGCAGTCACATGCTTCAGTTACTGCTGTTATTTCCAACTGGCGGCCATGAATGAGTGTGATTAGGATGGCCTTGTAGCCAAGCGGCTGTGCACACAGATCACCACACACTGACTGTGTGACATAACTCAGTAGTGTAACTGAACTGCTCTTGACCTCAGCTTCCTAATCTGTGAAATGCAAACAAGGCCAGTGCATATTCCTAGTATAGTTGTGGAGTGGATTACAAGGTATAATCCATGTTTACAAGACTGTCTAGCACAAAAGTGCTTTTGTTAGGTGACAGTTTCTTAAGTTTTATTCTGTTAATTTAGTTATTGTTCAAATAAACACTTGCTGAGTGGATTAAACTGCAGGTTCCTGGAAGCACTGGAGGTGGTGAGAGCAAGTGGATTCCAAGTAGTTCTTCCTTACAGAGAATACACTTTAGTGGAGGAACAGGTGACAAGTACCAATGTGGTAGCTTAGAGAGGACAAATCCCATCTTCTTTGACTTGTATGTCCACACCCCAGCCCCCAGACCCCAGCAAACACATGCACAAACGCCTCTAACTTGTGTCCTTTTCATTGGCTGATATGGCAGGCTCCCATTGGTTGAGCTGCTACTGGTCGAGGAAGAGTCTTCCTCCTGCTGAGGTAATAAAATAGCATCACTGCTTGTTGGAGATGCAGGTATGACCCTTCCTGGTGGAGGTGCAGGTATATTCCTTCCTGGTGGACATGTAGAAATGACCCTTCCTGGTGCAGAGGCAGATGCAAGTATGACGCTCTTATGGGGTCAGTAGTGTGCCGAGTGACACATGCATGAGTTCTCTCTTCTAGCCAATAACTCATTTTGAGTGGAGTCCTGTTTATTAGTTTTCAATGACAGGACATTTTGATGAACAGCATAAGGATGGACTTCGAATGGCCAGAGTACGAAGAGGTTTGTTCACTCTGTTAATGTTCCTCAAAGGTGCCTAGCAGAGAACAGGCTGACCAGGTGCCTTCTCATATGATGCCTCTGCAGCTCCATCCCCAGTGCCTACACATGGGCTCATGAACCAGGTAGCTTTCATGAAAGAGAGATATTATGTATAGATTTGTTTCCAGAACTTTCCCTCTCCAAAGTAGAACTGGCTACTACTACATTGCTCATTCCCAGTCTGCAAAGAGCAGAGACAAAGTTGAGACCCTGACACAGTGTTGTACTTAGTGGGACCATTTGGCCACCTGAGGGCAAGTTGCTTATGTTGGTGAAGGGAAAACAGTTGTCCTTGATGAAGGGGAGGTGTTTTGTCACCTTAAAGGTTCTTTATTCCAGACTAGAGCTGCTTCCCGTGGTGCACTGCCCAGCATCACTGTCACAGTCACTGAATGCCCTATTTACTGTCACAGCATCACTCAGATTCACCCCAAGGAGCTTGTCTTATGAAGATATAAATGACACAGCTGACTGTCAATCATGGGATGCATCCATCACATCCAATCCCTACCAGCTGGAATCAGCTGAACTACAGGGACGGTGAATGGGTTTACTGAATGTTCACTTTGGAAGGTTGTGGTGCTGTCTTAGGAGACACAATTTACCCGCTTCTCACGCAGCTTTCTCTCAAGGCCAGCACTCACAGATCCAGGAGCCAAAGCGCCCATGCAGGAATGGATGTCTCCCTGTTATATTGTGACCACCTCGTAAAATGTTGGCTTCTTATCCTGTGAATTTGGACTCGTTTCCAGGACAAAAAATACTTCTACTCAGGAACTATACAATCGTTACCTCGGTTGGAGGTTGAGACCATTCCTGCCATTCTGGCTCCTCATATCACTGAACCACTAGTACGAAAGGTAATGATTGTGTTGGGGAGACTGTTGCCTCTGATCGTCAAGGGGAAGTGCCATGAAAACAATGAGGTGATCTTCTTGGGTTTCCCTAATATTTCCACCTCTGCTGGCAATGTAAAATGGAACCTTACAGCAGTGCGAAAGCAGGAACACGAGGGAGTCAGGCCCTTCAGGGATAAGGACTGGTCACTTCATAGATAAAGATCTTCAGTCAACTGAGGCACATGGCTCGGGTAGTGGAGGAGAGAAGGTATAAATGCCAATTATCTTCTCTCGACCAATAGCAAAGACAAGGACTATGCTCATGACGCACATCCCCACTTTTGCTGTGATTCCATATATTTATCCATTTCTGAGCCTCACTGTGTGACTGATGATGCTCTAGAGACAACTGGAGGCAGAGCTCGGAGCAGGACAGAGGTTCCTCTCATGGCACTTGGTCCTAGTGGGGCTGACAAACGGTAACTGGCCAGACGGATGGGTGTAAAACCTACTGTCAGGTGATAGTGATATGTTCCAAGAAAAGCCATTTTTGATGATTTCTGTTTCTCTGAATAATTGCTCCTTAAGTTCTTAAGTTAATTACAGAATACTGAGTTTTTAAGGAGTTGAACCATTTCACCAGGAAGAATGTGTGAATGGGTTTTCATACACATACAAATGAGTGAACACCACTTTAAAGATTTATCTTAAAAAAGAAATTATTTCAATCATTTGCTGCTCCATCTCAAACTTTTTTGGAAGACAGTCTCATCAACCAGACAAGCAGGAAGCCATCCGCCTGCAGGAATGAGGAAACTCATTACATAATTCATTTTACTTTATGCCCCTATACATCAATCTTCTTGGAAGATCCATTAAGATTTAATCCAAGAATTCATTCTCAAAGGAAGTGAGAGGCACTTCAGTGCACATTGCAACAGTAAGTCTTGTTGGACTTTCAGAACTTCTAAACTGAACTACTTTCCATCCCTCTTCCCCGTGTATGCCTCTTTTCATTGATCTCTTACTGTGTGTGAGGTACTTTCCCATAAACCAGGCGGGGAAATGAGCGTGTCTGTGGAAGGGAGGAAGGAAAGAAGGCTGGCATGTCACTATGAGGAATATGATTTATTTTTAACAGTTATATTAAAGTGCAAGATTAATATAAAAGATATGGCAATATTCCTATTTATATTAATTTTACATTATGGTACTTTGGGGTATCTTCCCATAGTCAAGTGTATCTGGTACAAAATTGTAAGCAAAGATGATGGAAAATTTTGATGGTAAACCACCCAAATGAAGAAATGGGTTTTGTGTTGATTCCAAACAGCAGATATATGTAACTGACAAATGCCAGAATCAAAACTTTGTCTAAAGTCAACCCATGGCTGTGATGTAAGAATGCTAAGTCCTTCTGTTCCCAAAGGGGGAAAACTAACCTTAAAATGTCACTTTCACATGAGAGAAGTTGGATGGATAAAAGGTAAACACAGTGACAGGCGGTTTGGTAAATAAATAAATGAATCTATGAAATATAACACATATCAGGTCTGCGCCCTTCAAGAAATACTATTAGGAGAAAACAATAAGAAAGCTACTCAAGAAGACTCCCTCCCTGGCTCTCCTCCCGTAGGTGCCCACGGCAGCCTGGCCAGTGTGGCCGGATCACGGCAGCCCGGCCACAGCTCACTTCGACCTCACCATTGCTACGAAGTACAAGTTCTAGGAATCTGAAGCCTTCAAATGTCCTTTCTATGAAAAAATCCTGGGTGCTTATGGGTGAGATCATAAAACGATTAAAAAAAAGGTAAAAAATAATCCTGGGTACTTTCTACACAAATGACCAGCTAAAGGTTAAAGCTTATTTTGCACTGGTCTTTCTGAAGCACCGGTTGGTAGGCACCCCTCTCTGCTTTTCTGTCCCTCCGTTTGGTGCCCCAGGCTCTGCCACTGTGCCCAGGACGTTCCATGAAGTGAGCAGACTATGGGTACATTCAACTAGTGATGCTTCCATTAGCATGAAATCGAGCTTAGATCAACAAGTTCATGGTTCTACAATATATTTTAAATCTTTGCTGCATATAACATTAAAAGTATAAGAATCTGTCATAGCTTGACAATAGCTGTGGGAACTTCAAGGCATGAACACATCACCCGTGTGTGTAGTTGGAGTGAAACAGCCCTCACTATGGCCTTGTTCCTTTTCTTTTTGACACCAAGCTCGTAAGTAACCTTGTAAGTGTGAAGCACACCCAGATTCAATGAGAGAAGACACACAGACGTGTACCTGTCTCCAGGGAGCTTCCTCAGCAGGGCTGGCTCCTGAGGTGCGGAGTCCCCGGGGGCCATGGAAGGACTTGCATTTCTGGATGAATATTCTGGAAACCACGCTCAGGTTCCGCGGACACCCCACAGCAGTCTTCTCCCTTTGCAAGTGCAGTGGCACTGTTATGTCCTTCCTCAAACAAGTGAGGCCGAGGCTGACCTCAGGACCAGCTGCACTGACTAATGACCCCTTGCTCTGGCACCAACCAATCCGTGGAGACCATGACCTTGAAAGGACACACCTGGAAAGCTGACGAATGTTCTCCTGCAGCTCTCCCATGAGACCTCCGCTATGATTCCTGCCTGCGAGAGAGAAATAAAACCCTCCAGACAAAGGACCCAGCCTGTGCTCTCTCTCTGGGGATCATGCCTGTATCTTTTCTTTCCCCGCTCTTCTTCCCCCACAGGGAAGAACGCATCTCCTAAACATTAAAGGATCCCACAGACTTGCACCCATGGGAGCAGCAGGCAGCGGCAGCTTGTCCTGGGCTAAACCCCTGAGCCTGTCTCCAAAGCCCTGTGTTCTCTGACTGGCCAGTGAGCTTACACGGCCTCAGATGGTGACTGGACTCTGCGGGAGAGACTCTGAGGACTCATCTCTTGTAATCTGACCCAGAGGGAGATCTGTGCCCTGGAGCAGCTGGTAGCTTGCCAGGAACACTTTGTTGAAAGGTGGTCTAAGGTGAATTACAGTGAGTATGCGGTAGCACCTCCAGGACCATCTGCCATGGCCCACTGACCTCTGCAGCTTCCCTCCTGTGGCTGTTTCAGTTAAAATCCAACTAAAGGCTTTGCTTTCCATTTGTAGCCCAATTGTGTGATTTTAACTCCCTAGCAATCTTCTTTTAAATTAAAATTTTCCACCTTACTGAGCTATAATTTACATGAATAGCTGTAGCTACTTAAATTGTGAGATTTAATACGATGTGTGTGCCTGTCTTCTGCCCCCACCCCCAGCAATGCAGGATGATTCCATCAGTCACTAAGATTTCTAGGGCTACTGAGGAGTCTGCACTTCTGTGAGCCTTTACTGGTTTGTCAGGTTTTGGTATCAGGATCTTGAAACGGGTGTTCTCTATTTTTCGAAGGAGTTTGTAAATGATCAGTGTTGTTTTGCTTGACTGCCTGATAAAATTTGCTTGTGATATTAGGAGAGCATAGCATTTTTTTTATTGGAAGGTTTCAGGTAATAAAATCAATTTCTTTAGTAGAAACAGGGCTTATGTTAATTTTGATTTTAATTTTCAGGCAATTGCTCTCACCAAAGTTTGCAAACCTGCTGGAATAACCTTGTTCATAACATTCTTCCACGCGCTTTTCACGACCGAAGGAGCTTTGGTGCTGCCTGTGTTTCTGGCCTTCCTGACCTGGGATCATTGCTCCATCGGAGCAGCTTGGGATTTACAAACTTCCTTAATCTCCTCGAAGAATCAGCAGGTCCAATTGCCTGAGGGTTGTCTGCTGGATAAACACCCCGGAAGGTGTGGAAAATTGAGCAGGAAATCACACCACTTTTGTCGCTCCTGTGCATTTTCTTTTCCATTTTGGTTTGTGCTGAGACAATGGGGGGTCAACTTGTATTACACAGAGACTGGGGGATTACAGGCAAATAGAAGAAACTGAGGAAGAATAAGAGGCCACGGAAGTAGAGATGATTCGGTTAAACGTAATATAAATAATTCTGATTGTCTCATAAATCTCATCAAGTGGACACTTTAATGTGCGTTATACTTGACTTGAACAAGTTGGTATGTACGTAGCTGAACTGACAGGCTTCCATTTAAATTAGGCCTCCTTAAATAATGCTCTCTTGGGCCTGCACGTGGTCTGCCCAAAGTGCCACTGTTCTGAGGAAGTTATTGTCCTAAGCAGTTCACAGAAAAGATGCATATAGATTTACTTGATATGTAAAAATATTTAAATATACAAATAATTACTATGCCCACGCTTACAGTTACCATTTAACCCACACACTGACGAAGAAGAAAGAAGGAAGCAGATAACTGACAATTTTACTGGCAAACTTTTTAATGAGATTGGAGAGAAAATATTACCAAGTACATGGAACTTGATGAAACAACAGTAATAAACATGTGAGTATTTTTATTATATGATAAACCAGCCTATATACATATAGACATAATAGACATGCTTTTAAATTATAAATCTGGTGCCTGGCTTCTTTAGAAACAGGTCAGTTTTTGGTTATTTCTTTTTGGGGGGTTTTTATTTAAATTTAAGCATTATTTACAGACTCACTCTGTTTCCTTGGTGTTTATATTTGTAGTTCCTCCCATTATTTCTCACACTGGCATATCTACTGGAAATCTCCAGTTCTCTGCAGTTAGGAAGCATCTATCATTGTAAAAACAATTTCTCTCATTATAAATATAACATTCTACTTGCAACTCAATATAATTTCCCCTACTGCGTGGAGAATATTTTACTTTACATTTTCTCTTTAGTGCAAACCAATATGACATTTCTTATAACACATTTATTTTAAACAAAATATTAAACACAATTGCAGCCTCAATAAAGTTACTTTCCCACTTGTGGTTTATGCTCGTCTTTCAATATGTGTGATTGACAGGGAGGGGGTCAGACCCCCTGGGCTTCTCCACCTGGATCCCCTGAAACTTTCCCTGTTACCTGTTACCTGATACGTTTCTTCTCTCCTTTCTCCAGGAGTAGCTATGACTCAAGTCTCAAGTTTTTGTCTGCCTTGGTTCAACCCCAGCTAGCTGCTTCATGTTACGAAAAGCAGTGATTTCAAGTGCACTGATCACGCCAGGGATTTGAGATTATCTGGCTGTTCTTGGCACAGCTCCTCCAGTCTTTCCTGGGGCTTCATCGGCTGCTCTAGAGATTCTTCTAAATCCCGCCGTGGATTTCTCGTGCCAGTTTTGAAGTTTCAGGGGTGCTGCAGAATAAATTAAAACATTATGAAATACAAATTTTAATTAAAGCATTATGGAAAGCTTAAAAGATATGTGATTGGCCAGATCATATTGTTTGATAAGGTCATGATCATAAATGATATCTACATGCATAATTTAATTTTTTAGTAACTACAAAAGAGGAAAAAAAGAAAATGCTTGATTTTATTTTTTTGGCCTTATCGAGATATAGTCCACATAAAACAGTTTAATTTAATTATACAAATTGAAATGCAGTTCCTTACTCAACTGAGTACGTGTTGATGTGTGTGGGCATGTGAGAACACAGAGTGTGCAGGGGAGGGGGGCAGCTGGCCCGCAGAGATGGGAGCCAGCCTGTGCCCTTCACATCAAAAGGCAAAGATGTTGTTCCTCTGAACTGAACTCACATCTCCAGAAAGGAAATTGGAGCCTATAGGGGTTTGAAATTTACTTTGAAAGAATTTGTTTTTAGTACCTTGTCATCAAAACTGATTTGGAGCAATGAAAACAGAAATAAGTATTATGTAATCTTCTTGTCTATCAGCATTCAAAACCAGAAATTTCAGTTAGTTTAATGAACACGAAATGGAACGATAAAAGGAACCCGATTATGAGCATGAACACTCTCAAGCAAGCTGAACAATTCCAAAGAGCACAAACAGAAACTTTAAGTAGAAAATCATTTAATGGCACTGCAGAATGATTGGAAAAGAAATAGAAATTGAGAAGAGGGTTATTTTAATGTTTACAAAACTGTAAAGTTGGCTTTTAGGGAAGAGAATCCACAAGGATGTAATGATATAGACATTTGCTTCAGTGACTCTGAACGGCAAAATCCCAATGGGCCCCTGGCCGGTGTGGCTCAATTGGCTGGGCATCAGCCCTGCAAACCGAAAGATCTCTGGTTTGATTCCCAGTCAGGGCACAGGCCTGGGTTTCGGGTTCAGTCCCTGGTTTGGGGTGTGAATGAAAGGCAACCAATCAATGTTACTGTCCCTTTTTTTCTCCCTCCCTCTCCTCTCTCTAAAAATAAATATATACAATCTTTTTAAAAATCCCAATAGATAACTACGTATGAGTTTATTCTGGTCACTAAGGCTCTTCTCTGGTTAATCTCCAGCTCATGTGCTGATTTTCATTTTTTTTAATTTATTTTTCATTATAGTTGAGACACATTCTTTTATTAGTTTCAGGTGGGCAACATAGTGATTCAGCATTTATATACTGTACACAGTGGTCACCACACTAAGCCTGGTTGTCACCAATGCAGTTGTCACAATGTTTTTGACTCTCTCTCTGTGCCGTTCACCACACCCCCCGACTTACTTCATAAATGACAGGTGGTGCTTCCTATTTTGTTTTGTTTTGCTTCCTTGAGCGCCTAGTACTGATTTTTCACTTTTCTCTTTCTACCAAATGGATATAAAACAACTTTTCTTATGCTTCTGTGACTTTTGTCTACTTTTAATCTTTTTAAATTCTTGTTTTACCTGTCAAATTCCACATACTCATGGAAGTATGCTACCTTATATTGCAACCTATTTTCCTTTGTTTCAGTAATTCCATTGATATGCACATATTAAATGAGAATTGACTATGTACAGGACATCGTTATTTCTATTTTACATTTATTTTTATGATTTTAAGTATCAAAATATTTCCTTATGTATCCAGAAGTTTTATTTCTTGTTGCCTGTTGTAGTGAAAATAAAATTTATCATTTGCACATTTAACGATGAAATGAGTTCCATTTTAGGTAAAGACCTTTGAGGGTTTTCAACACAACACCATGGATTTGGTCACGACTAACCCAGGAAAAATAGATGCTTGATGTCACAGAGAGTTTAGGGAGCACACTGGACACACTGCCCCATCAGCCAAGAATGGCAGCCATGCAGGATCCAGGAAGGTCTGCCTCTGGGCTCTCAGCCCCTTGTTCCCATAAGATCAGGGCGATTCTGATCGCCTTCAACTCACTGCTCTGACACCCTTGCCTAGCACATAAATAATTTGGTTTTATTTATCAACCTAAACATTTGTTCTTTATCATTAAAGTCACATATTTAATTATAGACTAGTGATTTGAAGAAAAGGCTAAGGGTGACAACTTCTTCACAGACTTTTGTGAAATAGCCTGTTCAAGTCACTTCCAGCCAATACCCCCACTGCCTCACGGAGAGCTGCCATTCAATGTGCCATTGGTGGGTCTAATCAGAAATGGCAAAATGCAGTTGTCCAACTTGTCCTTCATGTTTCTTTGCTAAATTCTCATGATTCTATTGGCAAACTATACCAAAAATATCATTAATCTCATCCCAATCAAGTAATTGACCTGCAATTTAAGTGATTATTCTCCTTCATTATGAGCTTGCTCCAAAAGTAAATAATGCTGCTTCAGTTTTATCCTCTTCCTGTCTTGCTTTGTTCTATGACTGGTTGACCTCCGTTCATGCACAAAAATCTTCATCTAAGGTCAAAATGGATTACACCAGAGGTCCAAGTGACCCTTTGGTTCTCTTGGTCATGAGAGTAACATTTGCCTTTGTCCTTAAGCATCTCTGAGGGTGTCATGTACATGACGATTCAGATCCTAGCTCTTTGCCTGGGCTTCCTCTTAACTGACTCTCACCAAGATACCATGCTTATTCTAAGGGTCATTCCATCTTCTTTATACTCAAAATTACTTCTGAATAAATTTATTCTACTCCTTACAATGTCCTCTGGTAATATTACTGCAACAGTGGAAATTTGTAATGTGGAAAATTGTAACCCTCCCCACAATTCTTTTGACATTGTTTCTGTGAAGGTGGACTCTGACTAATATGTAGCTTGTAGCAGAACAGCATGTTTGCATAAGAATCCTAAAGACTAGTCTTGGCTGGTGTGGCTCAGTGGATTGAGCGCCGGCCTCCAAACCAAAGGGTTGCCAGTTCGATTCCCAGTCAGGGCACATGCCTGGGTTGCAGGCCAGGTTCCCAGTTGGGGATACACGAGATACAACCACACATTGATGTTTCTCTCCCTCTCTTTCTCTTTCCCTTCCCGTCTCTCTAAAAATAAATAAATAAAAATAATTTTTGAAAATAAAAAGAATCCTAAAAACTAACTTCAAAAGATACAGATTCTGACCTTCAGGCATTCCAGCTCCAGGAGGTTTGCTGACTTTCAGCCATGGAACCAAGATGATGTGAAGATGGGATGATGTGAAGCCAGGATGACTAAGCAGGATGATGCAAACCGGACCGTCACTTTCTTTATTGGAATGGACTGTGTTCGTCTGCATGTACAGAACTTTGCAGTCCCTTTCATTGATCTTTTTGGTCTGTTCCCCTCTCCCTCCTTTTAAATACCTCTGCCTCCACTGAGACGTGGAGATGGGCTTTGATACATGAGTGCTCCATCTTCTAGGTGGCTAGCCCCTGAAAATAAACCACTTTCCTTTACATTAGCACCTGCTTCTCAAGTGTTGGCTTTCACAGTGACAGGCAGCCAGCCAGGCCTATACTTTGGTTACACTGGTGACCAAAAGTTATCACAGTTTGTGTGTGTGTGGTGGCAATTCTTCTAAGTGTTTTAGATACCCTTTAAGTGTATTACTTGGAAACATTATCATTTTATTGATGTTACTTTATTTAATGATTACATTTTCTAACCTCAGTGATACCAAACTAAAGGATGGTTGATAGGTTTGTCCATTTTCTATCAAAATTAATATGGGATCCTACTGTATTATATGATAAAATATATATATTCAATAGGTGTTTATTGAGCACTCACCTATGAAAACTAGCTTGTAAAATTCTGGAGATAAAAACTATGATTGATTTATTACCTCCAAAATCTCAATCATGGACCAAGTTTTATAAGCCAAAGAATTTGGCACTTATTCTGTTAGAAATGAGGAGACAGAACTGAATGCTAGCTGGAGAGAAGCTTTATAACCAAGGACAGACAGAAGAAACCACTTCACACAGCCAGACAGGTAGGGAGTGCGGAGGAGGCACGAGAGGGCTGGCTGGGCTCCCACAGGCAGCAGCTGATGTTCTAGAGGAGGGGTGTCAAACTCATTTTCACCGAGGGCCACATCAGCCTCACAGTTGTCTTCAAACAGCCGAATGTAATTTTAGGACTGTATAAATGCAACTGTTCCTTAAGAGTTAAGCAAGAGCTTGGTGCTGCTGCTGAGTAGAAACAAGGTGCTGGGCTGGATAAAACAAGGTGGAGGTCTGGATTCAGCCCGTGGGCCTTGTGTTTGCCACCTGTGTTCTAGAGGAAAATTTCAGTGGCCAGGTACTTCCCCCTAAGAAGTGAGGGGTTTAAACCTAAAGATGGGCTCCCAAGCCTACAACACAAAACCCAGGAAAGGAATGCAGATAACATCCAGCTGTGAAAAGCAGCAGGGTTTCTGTCAGCTATGGAGAGATGGCCAAAGATGGAGAGAGCCTCTTAAAGGTACAACACACAAAATTTTGTTTATAGCCACTTCCCCTAGGTTCCGGCAGAGGCAGAGGGAGGGCAAGGTGGTCTAGAGATGCTTGAGGAAAGTATGGGGTTGATGGCTCTGGGGAGAGAACTGAAGGAATAGCTACCAGGATCCCCATACCGCAGGAGCCATCTTGCTCAGACAGAGCGAACACTTCCAAGTGGCATCAGATGGAGGGGAAGAAACAGCCCCACTCAAAGGAATTATTCTGCTCAGCCCTGTGGTGCTTAAGCCCAGTTGCTGATTACACCTTGATTAGTTTACCAACTGATCCACTCAACAACTGGTTGAATTAACATCTAAGTCATAAAATACAAAGAAGCAGAGAAAATGGGAAGAGAAACAGACTTTAAATGAAAATACATGAGAAATCTCCAGAAGAAGAACTAGATGAAATAGAATAGAGCAATTTATCAGATAGAGAGTTTAGACTAATAATTACAACATGCATGATAAAAGACATGGAAACCATGAAAAGGTCTAGTCAGAAATAAAGAATGAATATCTGAAATAAATAATACACTGGAAGGAATAAACAGTAGGTAAGATGAAGCAAATTTCAAATCAGTGATTTGGAAGAAACAGTAGTAAAAATCACTGAGGCAGAGCAACAAAAAGAAAAAGGAATTTTAAGAAATGAGGAGAGCTCAAGAAACATTTTGGACAAAATAAATGTAACAACATCTGCATTATGGGAATACCAGAAGGAGTGAGTGAGCAAGGAATTGAGAATATATTTGAAGAAATAATGATTGATTAACTTCTCTAATCTGATGAAGGAAAAAGACACACAAGTCCAAGAAGCTCAGAGACCCCAGAAATTGGACCCAAAGAGGCCTACACTGAAACGTATCGTAATTAAAATGACAAAGCTTAAAGACAATGGGAGAATCATAAAAGCTGAAAGAGAAAAGTAGGTAGTCACCTACAAGGGAGCACCAATTAGACTGTCATTTTATTTTTCAACAGAAACATTCCAGGCAAGAAGCAAGTGGTGTGAAATACTGAAGATGATGAGAAACAGGGACCTACAACCAAGGAAACTTTACCTAGTAAGGCTATCATTTAAAGTCAAAGAAGAAATAAGGATCTTCCCAGACAAGAAAAAGCTAAAGGAGTTTGAAAACACCAAACCAGTACTGCAACAAATGTTAAAGGGCTTGCTCTAAGAAGAAGAGGAAGAAAAAGAGAAAGAAAAATAAAACAGAGCAAATCATTCTAGCAATAATATGGCACTACATACATATCTATCAATAATCACCTTAAATGTAAATAGCTTAAATGCTCCAACAAAATGACATCGGGTAGCTGAATGGATAAGACAACAAGACTCATATAATTTCTGCCTCCAGGAGGAATCCCTTATTGAAAGAAACACACAGACTAAAAGTAAAGGGTTGGAAAAAGATATTTCATGCAAATGGGAAAGAAAAAAAGCTGGGTTAGCAGTACTCATATCTGACAAAACAGACTTTAAAGCCAAGGCTAAGAGACAGAGAAGAACACTACATAATGATAAAGGGAACAATCCAATAAGAGGATATAACCCTAGTAAACCTTTACACACCCAACATAAGAGCACCTAAATATGTGAAGCAAATCTTGATGGACATGAAGGGAGAGATTGGCAGAAATACAGTCATAGTCGGGATTTTAACACCCCATTGACTTCAATGGACAGATCTCTCAAACAGAAAATCAACAAGGAGACAGTGGCCATAAACAACACACTAGATCAAATGGATTTAATTGACATCTTCAGAGCATTTCATCCTAAAGCAGCAGAATATACATAGTTTTCAGTACACATGGAACGTTCTCTAGGATAGACCACATGTTATTACACAAAACAAGTCTCAATAAATTTAAGAAGATTGAAATCACGTCAAGCATCTTCTCTGACCACAATGTTATGAAACTAGGAATCAATCACAAGAAGAACACTGAAAAACATGCAAAGACATGGAAGCTAAATAACATGTTATTAAACAATGAATGGGTCATCAATGAGATCAAGAAAAAATTAAAAGATATCTTGAAACAAATGAAAATGAAGAGGCAGCAATCCAAAATCTGTGGGACACTCAAAAAGCAATCCTACAAGGGAAATTCATAGCATTACCAACCTATCTCAAAAAACAAGAAAAAGTTCAAGTAAACAATCTAAATTTACACTTAAAGGAACTTGAAGAAGAACACCAAACAAAACCCAAAGAGAGTAGAAGGGAAGAAATAATAAAGATCAAAGCAGAAATAAAAAAATAGTATCTAAAAGAATGATGCAAAAGATCGGTGAATTCAAGAGCTGGTTCTTTGAAAATATAAACAAGATTGCCAAACCTTTAACCAGAATCATCAAAAAAAAAAAAAAAAAAAAAAAAAAAAAAAAAAAAAAAAAAAAAAAAAAAAAAAAAAAAAAAAAAAAAAAAAAAAAAAAAAAAAAAAAAA